>CM076575.1:91764455-91954996 GCA_034641835.2 Pinus albicaulis
ATATTAATAGTGTTATGATAGATTCAAAAAAGTAATTTTGCTAATGGTAAAATAAAATAAATTATTTCTAGATATTAAGTAATAAAATCTGCTATAAATATCACATCATCCATATGTGTTTCTAGGTCCGGAAAAGGATTTTACTTTTTTCCCCATAAGACTAGTGTTGTATACTAAAAGGGAAGATAACAAAACTAACAAGGGTGGCAATAAGAATAGTAGAAGAAAATAGTTTGAGATTGATCACAATGAAGACTATTGTAACATGAGTACATTCTTATTATTCACATTTTCTATCTTTCAACACTATTATTGTCACTTTGCATTCAAAACAAATATTTCATCATTTTTCATCATTATAGTTATTAACAATATTTATCATCTCAACAAACTGAAGTAACTAAGAAAATTTAAAATTAAAATGACCAAGTTAATCTCAGAAATATTTAGCATATTTAAAATGATTATATTAATATTTGATATATTTGCATATTATTGATAAAATGACTCATATGTTCCAGATTTTCTTTGGCGGCACAACTAACTAATTAGTACTAGATCCATCTTAACTCTCGATCTATCAAGCCGATAGGGATCAAATCTCTCAAGGTGAAAACATTTCCTCAAGTTTTGCACTAAAAAAAGAGGTTTGCACCTGGAGAGATTTGATCCTCTCCGCGCTTGATAGATCCTGAGTTAAGATGGATCTAGGCTGGTTGTAAAAAAAAAAAAATGGTTTCTAGATATTTTGAAATAAATCATAAATATTAAGTAACTCCAAATTTCTTAGGTCCAAGTGCTTGACTTGTTTTCCCCATAAGACCTGTGTTATGACTAAAAGCTGGAAGGATCTTGACCATTGCCCATATTCTTTTTTTCATTTGCATAATAAATAACATTTTTTCATAACAAACAACACTTACAGCAGAGAAAATTATGCATATATTCTAACAACTGGTTCTTGGGATAATCTATTCAGTGAGGAGTTAGTTGAGAACCTGGAAGAGCTTATTGTAAAGCTCCAAAGGAAAAGGGCCAAATAAAACAACCAGATAAGAAACAATCTCTCCCATAAACTATCTTCAACATCATAAAAATTAAAATAATTTCCTTCTTTCTTTCTTTAAACCTCACAAATCCATTTGACAATGGCGAATTTTAACACAAATATCGTGAATATTTTTTATTGCGACAATTGATGGACCTTGACGTAGGGATCTCAGCAGGTTGAGGCAGACCGGATGTTATATTATTCGATATGTATCAAGCCGAGATGTATTATCAGAGGCCGAAATAGAATCTCAGGGTGACCGCGCCGATAGACAGAAGCTGCAAAAGATGGGGAAATCTCTGTTTCTCAGACCTGATAGTGGGGTAACCGCCCAATGGATATCAGATTGGCACTTGCAAAGATACTGGAGGCAACTTAGATTCCCAATCGCCTGAAGGCCCGAGAGACCGCAATTCTGGCGAACAAGTTCACACCACCGTCTACTCACAAGAGTTCGAAAAGGACTTGGCTTTCTCAATTCTCCTGGTCAAAGTGGTTTCGGTTATGGTAAGGCTAAACCCCAAATTCCATTATTAACAAAATTTACAACCTCAGAACCTCTAGAAAACTACACTAGGTACTCACCGAACTAGTGTATTTCGAGAACACAACAACCCACCTGCAATTGTAAATAATATGAACTATGGACTCATGGGTTCCAACTAGAGCTATTTTCAGGGAAAAACCAATCGGAAATGTAGTAAAAAGAAAACAAAAAAAATATTTATAAAATAACACTTGTAACACAAAAAAAAAATTGGGGGGTTCTATAAAAGATCCTTTTGCCTCATTTTCCTTACTTGGCATAAATGGACTATCCTATCAGGTCATTTATGATCTTGTTCAAATAATATTTGGAACGAGATGCAACAATATTTTGATTCCCTATTTTTCAGCTCTAAAGATGAACCCTAAATTCTTTTCTGACACCTCCCTTCCCTCAGCCGCAGTCTAGCCTCCGCTCGGCCCTACGGAACATGGCAACGAGAGGTTAAGCATGGCCCCAATTCCTTTTAGGCCAGCCCCAGCAAATGAGGACGCGTGCATCCCTGCGAAGAAAAATGAGAAAAGGCACGGATTAGGCTCCTTGCATGTTGCGCGCTCGCAGCAGCAGATATGGCGGCGGATCCTCTTCCCCTACAGGTCTTTGGCAGCCACGCAGTGAGGATGAGGATGGCCCCCTGCCCCGAGGGATTTCTACAGGACACCAGGGTCTTTAACGCTTTGACAAAGAACAAACCCATGCTTTGAGGGCTCCAGACTGACCCTACATCCCAACAATTCATGGATCCAGCATGACATCGCCAGAGACCTATGCATAATCCCTGATATTGAGCAAGGCAGCGGTTTTTCTAACCCGCCCCCGCGCCCCAACAGTCCATTGTTTCAGTGGGCTACCTCGAAGTTCACCAATCAGCAAAGCCCTAGCACTAGGGGAAATGAAAATAGAAACGAACCGACTAGGAGTGTCAATCTGGCCTCTCAGTTGCACTCTGACAGCCAGGGTTTCTCATATCCCTCGCCTCCTCCTTATCAGATTCAAATCTCGCTATATTTCGGAAAAACCATCCTCTAGTGGGTGTGCTCAACAAATCTGGTCCAGAACCTCATGCAAGCCCTCGAACAAAGGTTGGGGATTCCTTCATCTCTTCAAAGATTTCTATATGGAGGTAAACAACTAGATGATTCTCTTCCCCTCTCATCCTATAACATTGAAAGAAATGCTTCTATAGTTTTAACTCTTTGTCTATGAGGGGGAGCAACAGGGCACCCTTCTTCTGCTCTGGCGTTCTCTTACAAGGATGTTTTCCATGCGCATCCCCCCAAGAAAACTGCTCAATCCTCGGAGGCTCCCAAGCCCTTTTTAGTCGATACACTGGAGGAAGTCCCCTCCATAGAAATCTCCCATCCAACTCTCGAAGGTCAGCTTCAAATATATGCAAAATTTACCATCATCTTCCGATTTAATGGACTTTGGGCTCGCACAGCAGATCTCTACCAATGGATTCACTCCACTTGGACTAGCAACTGCAAGGTTATATTCTGCTCGAAGGGTTTCTTCATAGCGGTGCTTGCCTTCAGTAAAGACTATCAAAAAGCCTTAACTGGGGGTCAATGGTTTTGGGGAACAGCAGGGCTATTCCTCACCCCTTGGTTCCGAGATTTTGACCCCACTACAACAGTCATCACCAAGCTTCCTATTTGGGTCAGGCTTCCAAATTTACCTGCACATTTATGGCACTTTTCCATCTTCCAAGGAAATGGAAACACCTTGGGCTGCTTCTTGGCAACGGATACCTCCAGGGGAGAGAAAGGAATATACACCTACAACAGAATATGTGTTGAAATAGACATAATCAAAGGTCTACCCGATCAAATCAATCTCAAAATTGGGGATTTCCTGTGGACGCAGACCCTGGATTATGAGAACACAGCCTTCCATTGTTGTTATTGCCATCAAACAGGGCACCTTCAGAACTCCTGCACCACGTTTTTCACCCAAAAGAAGAAAAGCAATCACATATCTAAATCTAAAAGATAGAAGCCATGCAATCCACCCCCCATTGATGACATTGATTCCTTCAGCTTGGATTAGGAGGACACTAAGGAAGAAGTGAAGGTTGCAAGGTAGATGAAGGATATGCCCTCGGTCGGCCCTGAGGGACCCACTGCTTCCTCGAATTCTCGTAAACGAACGCATGAGTCCTCTTCCTCTGATTTGGATAAGCAGGTTCTCCCCACAGTAAACAACAATCTACAAGTGGCTCTTGCCCATCTGCACGAGACTGGATGGGTCAAAGTCAACAAAAATAAAGGAAAGAGATGTTGTATGGAAGATTCGACCCACTCTGGGTAGACTCCAATGACTATCTCTTTTGCCTCCTGGTTACACTCTTTAGTTCCTTTGCTTACTCTCTGATCACTTTTTGGGACCGAGGTTGATAGTTTATCATTTACGGCTTCCCCGCTCTCTTGCTTCTCTTAACTGTATCTACAGTTTGTACCATATGATCTCTTAATAGAATTAGTCTTACTTACCAAAAAAAACAATATTTTGATTCTAATTTGTATAAAAAAAAGTCTCTTTCATCTTTTCTTCCTCTATTCGTACAAAAATTCTGATCTTTCATCTCCTCCCCATCCATCTCCATTTTCCACCCTTCCCTTGAAAATATGTGTTGACATAGAAAAAATCCATTTTCCACCCTTCCCTTGAAAATATGTGTTGACAGAGAAAAAAATTATATATTTATAAAATATTAAAATACATGTTACTATCTCAAAGAGAACTGGTATTGGCTTTTGAATGACGATCTTGGCTTTTGAACCCGTTTTGAATCTCTTTTTCTGCTATATTTCTTCATTTCTTTGGCAACATCTCTACTATATTTCTTCATTTCTTCGGCAACATCTTTTTGACATGTTGATGTAATTTTCTTGATATGTGTGCAAGTTTTGTAAGTTTCTTTATATGTGTGCAAGTTTAATAGTATCTTTCTTTTCGAAGTGTCTCGCCATCCATCATATAAACACAAGAAAACCATAATTTTTAGACATTATGTACATTCCAACACTCAAACCCTTTAAAGTTACTTACCAATAGCTCATTAAACACAAGAAAACCATAAATTTTAGACATTCCAACACTTAAACCCCTTAGATTTACTTACCAATAACTCATTCATGCAACTTAAAGTTGCAATCAAGCCTTCATCATAAATAAATAAATAAACAAAAAAAAAAAACTTACTACACATTTTCTCCATAGAAACTGATTTAAACCCATCATAATATCCATACCAATGAACCTACATCACTTGACCCTACAAGAAGAGACAAAGCTTCCTTCCACAACTTCAGTTCCTTGGAAATTTGTTTGAGTTCTAAAGATCTTTTAACAAAAAAAAGTTCCTTGAAAATGTGTTTAGTGCTAAAGATCCTTTAACAAAAAGGGCCAAGACTCACACCCACCACATAGACTTTCTTAAAGCCCGGTGAATAACAAACTTAGAATCTCCCATTGATAAAATATGGTGTTTGAATTAATAAATAAAAACTCATTGGCCAACTCTACGAAAGAGAGTCTGAACCAGGAGAGTCTGGCTCTACAGAACGCTCTGCATTCTCAATACAACACAAGCATTATATAGCATACATAGATTTAGAGAAGTTAGAACCATACCTTAAGAAATAGAAACTAATTCCTATCATAAGGTGACGTGAACCAACTCTCACTAATTAAGGATTCTTCATTATCTTTCAACACTCCCCCTTAATGCAGAAGGGTTCACAAATATGCCTAACATCTCCCAAAACATTTCAAACTTAATTTTTCCAAGATGCTTAGTGAAAATTCAGCAACATTATCACACATTTTACAATGTACAAGATGGATTTTTTTAGATTGAACTTTCTCCCTGAAAAAGTGTAATTGTGTATAAATGTGTTTAGTGTTCTTGTGAAACACTGGATTATTAGCAAGTTTGATTCAGCTCTAGTTTTCGCATCTGATAGATGTTGCATCTTTATGTTCTTCCTCGACATCTTGGAGAAGTCTTTGCAACCAAACTGTCTCACATGTTGCTGTGCACATAGCTTGATACTTTGCTTCCGTTGAAGACAAGGAAACTGTGTTATGTTTCTTACTGCTCCATGTAATCACCCCGGATCCAATGTTGAATGCATAACCTGTTATGGATCTTCAGTGTTCTACATTTCCAGCCTAGTCGGAATTTGTAAATCCTGTCAATCTAACATCATAAGAATCAGTATAAATAATACCATAATCTACAATTCCTTGTAGATACCTTAAAACACCTTTTGTTGCATTCCAGTGACTCTCAAGTGGCTTGGACATGTATTGACTTAGCACACTAACTGCATAAGCCAAATCTAGTCTAGTAGTGGTTAGTTAGATTAAACTCCCAACCAAATGTCGATAAAGTGTCGCATCTGCCTCCTTAGATCCATCCTCACTCTAAAGCTTAATGTTCTGATGTAATGGTATTGTTGCAGCCTTGCACTGATCCATCCTGAATCTTTCTAGTATAATTCTGACATACATACCCTGGGACAGAAAAGTTTTTCCTGAATCTCTCCAGATCTCAAGACCCAAACAATATCTCAGTTCACCAAGGTCTTTCATTTCGAACATTTGTTACATTTTCTACTTGATTTCTTTGATTAGATCAACAAAATCACCTATAATAATTAGATCACCTACATACAAAGAAATCAACACTATACGCCCATTTTCATCTTTCACAGAATACAGATTAGGGTCGCTTTTACTTCTATTATAACTGTGTTGCAGAAAAAATGAATCCATCTTTTCATACCATGACCTGGGTGTTTGTTTCAGTCCATATAAAGCTTTCCCTAATCTACAGAATAAATGTCCTTTCACTTTTTGGACAAACCCCTCAGGTTTCTCTAAGTAAACCCCCTCTTTCAATTCCCCATTTAAAAATGCAGATTTTACATCTAGTTGGTGAATCATCCGATGTTTTCTAGTAGCTAAAGCAATCATCATTCTGATAGTATTTAGTTTAGCTACGAGGCGAAGGTTTCCTCATAATCAATATCTTCTTTTTGTGAACACCCCTTTGCTACCAATCTAGCTTTTAATTTATATATGGTTCCATCTGCATTAATCTTGGGTTTATACAACCATTTACAACCTATGGTTTGTTTCCCTTCAGGTATTTCAACCAGCTCCCAAGTGTTGTTTTTGAGAATAGATTCATATTCCTGTTCCATAGCTTCTTTCCATTCACTAAATTGATTTGCTTCTCTATAAATAGAAGGTTCAACAATGTTCATCATACTAGTTATAAAGGCATTTTCCCTATATCTAGCGGGCAATTGAATCTACCTACCTGATCTTCTGAGTGTTGGTGTAGCTTCCAACCTGTTCTGAATTTTCTTTGAAAGACTGGGTTCGATTGCTATATCTGAACTCTCTGCTTCTGCCTTTTTCTACTGCTCATGGTTGTTACCTGCTTCTTCACTTCTTTCCACCAAGAATGGATATCCCATTCCTCGTTGCTCTTATCAGATTCATCATAAACCTGCTCATGGAACATGACATCTCTACTAGCAAAAAATTTTGTGAGTAGATGGATTAAACAATCTATAAGCTTTAAATTATGAACAATACCCTATAAAGGTACATATGATGCCTCTTGAGTCTAGTTTTATTACTGTCTTCCTTTGGAATGGGGCAAAGGCCTTTGACGTAAATACTCTCAAATGTTTTACTCTCAAAGCTTGGAAATCCATATAATGCTTCAAAAGAGTTTAATTCCGAGACTTCAGTAGGACTCCTATTTTTCAAATAAACTGCAGATTCAATTCTTCAACCCAAAACACTGAAGATCCTTACCTTTTCAACATGATCCTAGAACACTCCACCAATGTCCTATTCTTTCTTCTTACTCCATCCCGCTCGAGGAGTAGTGGGAAACTATGAATTGCTATAATATTCCATGGTCTTTAGAATACTGTGTCTATCCTTCCCGTATCTCTCCCCCTGATCGACCGCTGTAATTTTTTATGTGCTTCCTTTGTTTGCTTTTCTATCATATATCCGAACCCGTTTAAAGTATTCAAATGTGTGACTTTTCTTACTCATAAAATATACCCAAGAAAAATTTATGCAGTCATCAACAAACAGTAGAAAATACATTGCACCTCCTAATAACTTTGTTTGCATAGGTCGACATAGGTCGATGTGCACTAAATCAATTATCTCTCTCTTTTTCTTTTCTACTCGAACATGGAATTATTCTCTATGCATCTTTCCTAATACAAAAGCATCACAATCATTATGCACCTGTTTTAATGTAGACTCTTACTACTTTTCCGAAGTAACAGAAAAATCTGCCAGTTGATAAATTCAAGTCTCTCAATGCCATAGTTATCTCCCAGAAATAAACTCATAAACTCAATGTTGTCAAAGCTAGATCTAGTATTGTCCTCACTGCTAGATTCCTATACTAATAGGTGTCATTTTTCATGATTGACTTATTGAACTATGCAATATGTTCAAACCTTTTTCTTGTGCAAAGGTGTTCCATATTTTCAAAAATCAAAATCAAAAAATTTAAAAATGTAAAAGAGGGTATACCCAGAAAATCAAAGGGTGTACAAATGGTCAAAAAGTGAAAAAGAAATGAACTCAAAACAAAAATAGACCAAGGAAAGCAAGCAAGAACTAAATGCCACTATTATTTCTTTTTCTCGTAAATGGGGTATCAGGTGCAAATTTTGGTCAAACTTTTGCCACAATTTATGAAGGGTCAAACTGTTTAAACTTGACTCATTCATGTTTCAATTTCATGTTGTAGAATAGAGAATAAATATCTGACCAAACAGTTTAATCTTGGCAGATAAGTAGATAGGTAGAGTTAATAAAAGGTGCTCAACAATTTAATCTGAGCCCTTGGATGTAATAAGTGTAGAATTAGACAGATTTTCCATGTAAAAGAAAAGAATATTGATAAGGGTTTGCCAGCCTAAGTGCACCCTAATAAAGAAGAGAAAATGGTAGAGTAAAGTAGATAGAGTAGGTAGATGGTGTTGCAAAATTTCATGTGATGAATGATGGTGCTAAATGTGTTTAATCCTTTACTTTCATCACAAGTACTGAAGCAGAAAATACATTGGAAGTATTTCACAGAAGGCAAAGTCAGAATCATTAACTTCCCATCTCACTTTCTCCCTAAAATTTTTACTAATTTCCCCAAAGTGCTAAGGAATTTGAAGATTAGAGGGGCTCAAGGCATTTCCTTGACTTTTGGAGGGACCGGACCCTCGGCCCAATAATTGAAAAGCCCTTAGTACTTGAATTTATCCATCATTTCACTCATTCACTTTAAATCTTTTCCTAAGTAAAATCCCATTTTACTTAGGAAAATCATGCCATATTTCATAAAATCCCCTCAAAATCACTTACTATTCTAAATCTAAGTGCTGAAGTTGATATAATGGAATTTGCTTAAGAAATTTTCACTTGCTTAGTTGTGTAAAGTATTTTGAGTTTTCCTTGTCCCTTTGTGATATTAACATCTGATTTATTTATTAAATCCTTATTGAAATACCTTATCCTATTATCTATAATTCCCTTTTATAATAATAACCCAAAAACCCATTTATTCTAAGTTTTGGCCAAAGTTTATTTAATCCCCTTTATTAAATAAAAAAAAATCCCACAATAAAAAACCCTTTGGCTAAAATATACCTATATAACTAGCCCCGCCCCTATGGTTAATAAATTTCAATAATTTATTACCATATAATATAAAATATATGAAAAAAAGGTTTTAAAACATATGTTTTATGTTTTAAACGGAAAAAACAAATAAAACTCCGAGTCCCCGTAACCCGACCCTTTATAAACCAAAGGGATTAATTAATCACCTGGATTAATTAATAACCTCCCCATCCGCCAATTAAACGCCTCCCAGAATAATTAATTAAATGTTAATTACTTTGGGCCCGCACATTAACTCCCGTGTCTTTCCCCCGTCCCATCGTCCATTGGATCATTCCATCGAAAATCCACGACGCGCATCCTTTCCGCTGCCCATCCTCCGTCTGAGATTTAATGTGCGAAATCGCGATGGTTTCGAAATAGTGCCATGGCCACGTGTTAATCGATGAATGGATTCGCTGCCTCCCCGCGGAAAACCGCCTGCTCCCGAAAGCGGTGCGGAAATTACCGCTTACCGCCAAACCCCGATGACGTGTCCTCCCGTACCATCATGACGTCACTCCCGAAAATAATAAAAATCCCGTTGACTTTGTAAATAAAACAAAACCCCGCGTATTTTCCATTATTTTGTCTGGTGATAGTGACTGCGTTCTCCACTACGAATTTGAAAATTCCGCTGACTAAACTACTGTCGACCAAGATTGCTGAACTCCATTGCTACACCAGTGCCCGAGCATTCATCCGCCATTGACCAGTACCTGTAAATTTCAACTTTCTCCATCAAACAGGTATTTATTCGATTTCTTGCTGGAACTCTTTGAAAAATCCTCATTCCTGTGTTAAATTCACGCCACAGTCTGAAAAAAAGGTCAATATTGGTCTATTTTAGTTCCTGTAACCAAAATCAAACTCCCAAAACTGTAATTGCGCCCGTTCCGTGAAAACCCCCGAAACTTCCACTTTGAATACACAAGAACCAAAATGGAAGTCCCGGTAGCCCTGAGTGTAGCCCCATTAAACGCCCCTCACAGAGAATTGGAATACTTGCCATTAGTGGATAAAGACTTTCAAATTAAAGACTTAGTGTTCGATGAAAATCCCCTTCGAAGTTATTGTCGCTGCAGAGATGATTATTCGAAAGGTTTGGATGTCATTGGGTTATGGGAATCCAATTTCCCAAGATATCTCATCCCCTCAGTCCGTATATTCCCAGAAATTATCCACTACTGTCATTCCAATTATGATCCAACTCAAAGAGCAGTGATGTCCCCTGACCAGAGTGTCATGTTCCCCATTACTCCTCAAGCTATAAATACAATGCTCCATTTTGAACCTGATCAAAATCTTACTCCTTTGTCCATGGAAGAACTACTTGAAAAGTCTACCCAATTGTCCCAAGAAAAATTGAAATGCATTTGCCAGACCTTTATGTTATCTGAACATCAACCTAAGGGCCCTCCTCCCTATGGTTTTGCTTATTTTACTAATTTAGGCAAGCTCATCCTGAATATGATATCCTTTGTACTGGGTTTTAATACTAGTGAGTATGTTGATGAATTGACCCTAGTATTATTATCCATCTTCACTCCTGGACAGCCACCTGCTGTGAAATATGATTTTGCATCTTTCATTGCAAATAAAATCCATGACCAGTTCATGAGGTTAGATAATGAGAAAGTGTTTAAGTATTCCTCAGTCATTTACCATCTCATCATCTATTATCAATCATAGAAGTTCCCTTTTCTTGTTCAAAAGCTTGATGCCAAGGGAAACCCTAGATCTGTTATATTTTGGTCTGCCATAACTCACAGTTCCTATAATTCTCCCTATTCTTATGTTGAGTTCATTGATCTTTTCATACATCCTGCAACTATCTTGTTGACAGGAGTTGCTCCTCCAAGGCTCAGCAATGAGATTAAGAAAACTTTACAACTTTCAAGGACATACAAAGTTGGAGACTAGTATTTGTACCAAAATTATTCAGAAATTAGAATATATGGATGTGAACTTTGTCCATTCAAGCTGCCTAAATATGTGCCTATGAGACTTTTTGCCTTAGAGTATTTCAGGCAAATGAATAATTCTGATGTTATTCATTTTTGTAACGCTAAGAAGAAAGCCCAACTCAGAATCAAAAGTCAGTTAGGTCCCTTTATATGCAATTCTAGGGATGTTGAACAAGAAGCAGAAAATATATTGCAAAACCATTTCAAGTTACAAAAGAGTTTCCGTTGGATTCCTTATGATCCATTCAGTTTTATCTATGACAAAAGAATGAAGAACAAATCAGCACCCTACTTTCACCACAGAATTCCAGAAATAGAACAATATGCTAATCAAGATGAGTGGATGGAAGGAACACTAGTTGAGCAAGATAATGAAGAAGACAATATGAACAAAATTATGAAAGATCTTGAGAAAAAGTTTGACCTAGAATCTTTTGGGCAAGTGTAGGTACCTTATATTGGCACTTCTTCAGCAGGAAATCTTCAACGAGGATTACAGGAAAAAATCCCATCAATTGCAGTTGAGCCTAAAGGCAAAGGAAAAGAACCTGAGGTACAAGTCATTGAAACCTTCATTATGACAGAAAAGCCTCAAACCTCCAAGGCACCAGATCAAACACAGGTTTCCCCTGTTCAAGTTAATCATCCTGAGGTTTCAGAATTGCAGACTCCATCTAATATGGAAATAGGCAAGAAAAGACAGGTTGCAGATCCCACTCCTCCCAAAGAATATTCACAACAACACCAGGCTAAGAAGCAGAAACTGAATCCACTTCCAGAAGTGGAATCTATAGATGAGATGTTTGATGATGAAAGAGAAGATAGTCAACTAACTGGTTTAGTTAGTGTAAAACACACAGGTCATAAAGGAAAGGAGTTACAAAAATAGTTGAGCACTGAAGTATCTTCCTTTAAACAGCCAAAGACAGATGCAGGTGATATAAAGAAGACTTTCATTAATATAAAAGCCAAGAATGACCCATTGAGGATGCAGGTATATGATCAGTATCTTAGAATGGATCCACACAATCAAGAAAGATTAATGTCAGCTTTTGACATTCAGCAAGGGAAAATGATGATGAGCCATTTCAAATCCAAAGTGCCAAAACCCAAGACAGCATCTGATTACATTAGGACCAATTTTGAGGTCCTAGCAAAAGACATTCATCCATTAGACCAAATAGAATTACATAAACAAACTGGGGAAATGATATATTCCACCCTTACTGATAAAGCAATGGCAGCCCATAGACTGCAAGATTCTTTAAATAATACAAATACCCAGTTGCAAATTGAGAAAGCTTCTTCTCAGGCAAAAGATAACAGAATAAAATCTCTGGAAGAAATAATCATCAGTTTGGGTCACAATCCCAAAGATATCAAAAGCATTTAGGCACTGATTAAAAAGAAGGATGATGATATTGCTACACTAAGAAAACAATTGAAATTGCCAGCCTCAAGGCATCCCCAAACTCAAGAAGTTTTGAAGGAAAATTCACAAGAAGAAATGATGGAATTGCTCCTGAAAATGACTGAGCAACTGAGTGAGACCGAGAAAGAACTGGAGCAGGCATTAAAAGAAAAGGAAGCTATCATGCAGACATCCACCACAGGGGCTACTACAACTACAGGTACAACAGCAGCAGATCAACAAACAGATCCATCACAGGTAAATACTTCCAATTTAAGTTTTGATGAATTAGCAAAACAAATGGAAAGTTTAAAACTCAGAGTCACAGAACTTCAATCTACAAAATTATAGCTGGTGAATTTGGAACAAAAATATGATATGTCAAAAAAGACTGTTGCTGATAATACAAGGGAAATTAAGAGGCTGGAAAAATTGGTTAAGGCTTTAGAAAAAGATCTCTCATTAGAAAAGCCTTTAAGAGAAATAAATGAAATTCTTTGGAATAATATTATTGATTCAATAAAGAGTATTTGGTCCTTTGTTCAAATAATCTTTGAACAAAATGACTTGGTCAAAGTAGCCCAGGAAGAAGTTGACAAAACAAGAGAAGAATTAAGGAACAGACCTGAGCAAGCAAATCAACTTATACAGTTTTTGAACACCCAGACCAAGTAGCAGCTTGCAAAGCTTGGAATTGAGGACAGGACAGGTACTATTTTAGAAATAAAAAGGGTTTTTACCAAGAGAACTTTCATGCAAAATCTGGAAAGAAAATGCTCAGATATCCAGCAAGAGATCAGTGCATTTAAAGAAAGGTTTAATTTTTTGATAGCCAGCGGATTGCCCAGTCCAATGATTTCAGAAGACCAAATAATGGAATTGGAAACTTATATCAACAAATTAGACATACATGCTCACAATGTTGCATGTTCCTCTACCAGCTCATCAGAAGCAACATTGCCAACTGGAAAGAATCTCTACGACAGACTACAGAATTTGTTTCATCTTGAACATGAAATAAGGTATTTGTTCCCTAATCGGCCCAATTTTTTCAGATACACAGAGGCCGATGAAACATTAAGAAAACTCAAAAGAACCATAATAGCAGAAGACAAATGGTGGGAAGACCTCTTGGAAATTTTGTGAAATTTATCTTCAGGTGGAGAATTTTGCCTTTTACTATCAGGTAAAGGATAAATAGATGAGCAAAGGTTAAAGAGTATCTGCTTGGCAGTTGAAAGTGTATCAGTAAAAATGAAGAGTATCAGACAAGCAAGGCAGTAAAAAAGAATTACTCAAAAGGACAGCATCGAGCCATATTTTAGGACCTGCCTCCAGCTCATGCATAAAAGGAGGAAACAACACACTAGCAGTTACTTTTTGTCCTATCTACGAGACCATCTGTCTCCTTTTTATTGTAACTTATTCATTAGTCACCCTAGATTATTTCCTAGGTTAGGGTGAGATATTTTAAATCATTTTTTGTATAAATAAGCCCTCGAATAAAGTATTGAGGGTGGATTCTACTACTTGGCTATGACATTGATGTTTTTGGAATAAAAGTGTTTTGGAGAAATATATTTGTGGCTTGCTGGATGACAATTTGAAGCTCAGGACTTTTTGCAGGATTCATGTGTCGGACTGCAGTTCAATAAGTCTCTCTATCCTATGTCTTAAGTTTTATATCTGTTTATAATATCATTGTGTCCATTTCTGAATATTTGACATAAAAGAATAACTCAGAATTTACTTAATTGTACTCTGAGTTCAGTT
Source organism: Pinus albicaulis (assembly GCA_034641835.2). Lineage (NCBI taxonomy): Eukaryota > Viridiplantae > Streptophyta > Pinopsida > Pinales > Pinaceae > Pinus > Pinus albicaulis. The sequence goes on from CM076575.1 coordinate 91,778,912, forward strand.
GTGATTATTCTAAATGTTTTCCTCTAAATTAGTTATAAGCAACGAATTCTTAATTGCTCTTGCTTCGCTAATTTAAACATTGTGGTTACTATAGTAAAGAATTCTTCACTGCTCTTTATTTGTAATCATTTCATTTCTTTCTTTTGAACATGGTGAAAGATTCTTAACTGCCTTTCATCCCTTCAAACCCATTCCATCCACTTTAAATTTTAAGGATTGTTCTCTGTTTGGCTATCTTGCCTTGCAAAGCCATCTTGTGTGTAGAATAGAAATCCAGTAAAGCCATCCTTTGACTCCATAGCCCAATGGCCTGAAAATATTCAACCTTGCCCTTAGTTGGCGAATTCCACCATTTTCAAACAAACTCTTGGATTTATAACTAGCCTAAAACCTTCTAAGAACAAAGATAAATCATAAAGAGAGAGCCCTCTCTGGATGCAGATTGGCTAGATTCTGCATCTGAAGGTTGGTTTGTGGTTACCTCGGGTATACTTTCCTTTTCACAACTTCAAGGAAAACCTGAGTGATAACATTAAATGCGGGTGTTATGATTGCCTTCTTGATTGCATCAAAGGCTTCTTTTTCTTTATATCCCCACTTGAATACTGATTTTTTCCTAATCATATTCTTCATAGGCAAAACAATTTGAGAAAAATATGGAATGAATCTTTTTACAAAATTAATCTGACCTAAAAATGATTGCATGGACTTTTTATTGTGAGGTAAAGAGATATCAGAAATTTCTTTAACTCTATCAGGATCGATATATATACCATCTTTTGACACAACAAATCCTAAAATTTTTCCTTGATCGAGAGAAAAGAAGGATTTCTTTGGGTTTAAGAAAATACCAAATCTTCTACATCTTTCAAATATTTGTTTAAGATCATGTAGATGATTGGATCTCTTCTTTGAATAAATTTTTATGTCATCAAGATAAATAAAAACTGATTTATTAATCAGACCCTTAAATGCTATGTCCATGGCTCTCTGGAAAGTAGCTCCTGCAGTTACTAAACCAAAAGGCATTTTCTGATAAGCATAGGTTCCCCATTTGGTTCTAAAAGTGGTTTTCAACCTATCATTTGGATGTACTAGAATTTGATTATAACCTAAAAATCCATCAAGGAAGGACATGAGTTCAGAACCAGCTACCTTTTGGAGAATTTGCTCCATGGTTGGCAATGGGAATTGTCTTTTTGACATGCGTTATTTAAATTCCTGAAATCAATACAGATTCTAATATCGCCATTTTTCTTCCTGATAGGTACCATGTTGGAAACCCAATTGGAATGCCTTATAAGAAAAATAATTTTGGCTTTCAAAAGCTTGTTGAGTTCTATTTTGATTTGATCCTCAAGATTTGGATGAATCTTTCTTAACTTCTGTTGAACAGGCTTAACATCAGATAGCATTGGAATTGTGTGTTGAATTACAAAAGTATCATAAGTCTTTAAATCCTCATAACTCCAAGCTAAGACATTTTTATATTTACTCAAAAGTTTAATAAAAGAAAATATTTCTTCTGGAGTTAAATTGAGACCTAGATTAACATTTTGAGGTTTAGAATCAGAGCCAAGATTGACTAATTCAAACTTCAAAGTTGAACTTTGAAGTTTAGCATTAGTAAATTTCTTGAATTTGTCTTTAATATCATAAATATCCTCAAGTTTAACAACAGATTTAGGAATCGGATTTTCATTATTTCTTGAAGTAATTTGCAGATCATGATCATCTTCATCAATAATTTGTTCATCATATGATTTCTCAGAAGTTAAGAAATTTAAAATATCTTGATCATGGTAGAATACTCTCCAGTTAGTAATATTGTCTGGGATAGATGGGCGAAAAATCAACTCTATTGAAAATCTATCAGGACTGTAATATTCAGCAGGAAGGAGTTTAGACGCAACATTAGCTAACAAGTCAGCTGATGTTTTTTGATTTATGGGAATAGAAGAGATATTAAATGCTAGAAATTGAGTGGTAAGGTCCTGTACTAGGGTTTGATAATGTTTTAGATGTCCAGAAATACAATGGATGGTATTCCTTACTTGTCTTATGACAATTTTGGAATCTCCATATACTTTCAAGTATTTTACATTTAACCCTATGGCCTTATAAAGCCCTTGAATCAAGGCTTCATATTCAACAGTATTATTAGTGCACTCAAATTCTAATCTACATGATAACATGGTTTTTTCTCCTTCTGGATCAATTAGGATGCATCCCGCTCCTGCTCCATCACTAGATTTTGATCCATCAAAATATAATGACCGAAATAAAATTCTATCTATAGGTTTATCTACAAATGAATCAAAAATATTAACAATTCTAGAAGAATCAGATTGCGAAAAATTTTCAATTTGAGAAACAAAAGTATTTACAGGAAAGGGTGATTGTGGTGCAGTAAAATTCCCAAGAAATGACTCAGTAGAATAACCTCCAAGAATATTGGTGTCGAAAGCTACAGGTTCGTTTGGTTGTTCAAATTCAGTTATAGTGTGTGTCATATGTTTTCCTCGTTCAATTTTGATTTGATTTGGTTTCCCTTTGAGGGGAAGCCACATATGTGAAAAATCAGTTGCGATATAGCCATTAAGTTTCGCAAACTAGTCCCTGCTTAAGACTAGCCCATAGAATTGAGGAATATATATAATTATAATATCAATCCTTTGGACAATCCTAGGATCAGAGGCCAGTCTAATGGTAACATAATTTATTTCTCCTACAACTTGAACCTTAGAGAAATCCAATTGTAAATGTGAACTACAGACTTTTGTGGTTCGATATTAAATTTAGCACAGACTGAATTAGGCATTATATTGGAGGATGCTCTAGAATGAATTAAACAATTATGAAAATTCTTATTGTAGATTTCATAAGTCCACAAAAATGGAGGTGTTTGAGAATTTGATCTTTCTCCAATAAGAATAGTGTCTGTGGCATCTACTTTGTCTGGTGGCTTACCAGTCCCTTTAGCTGCTTTGGCAACTACACCGCTTGGTAGAGGAGCAATAGGTGTAGCATTTAACTCTTTTAATAGCAGCTTTTGTTGATTTTTAAGTTTGCTAAGTTCATGTAATGAGATGTTCACTCTAGTCTTTTTCATGTCCTCAACAATGTTATAATCCATCGGGTCTGATACCGCTAGAGTTTTAGATGATGATGTGGGAGGATTGGAAGATGATGGATGATTCTGAGTGGGTAAAGGAGAAGTTTTCTTTGCAGGATTTTTGTCTTTGGTACTTGGAGTTGTAGTTTTCTTCTTTGGAATAGGTTGAACAGGTTCCGATGTAGATTTTCTCCTTGTACTCACCGGCATAGCTTCTTGTTCCATTTCATTATCCGAATTAGGGAGAATAAAATCCCACATTCCATGTAGTTCAGCTATTTCTTCCCTTTCATATTCTTCATCCGACACTGGAGGAGTATCTTCCTCTTCTTTTTCTTTTGATTCTGCATTGGAGATTGCATTGGGAGGTTTTTATTCAGCTTGATTTCTCTTGAAATTTCTGAATGGTCTCTTTGTGGATGTCTCTACTACTTTCTTTTTTATCTCAACCATCTCATTAGACATGGTTTTAAGAACTTTTTGTAAACCCTCCATGTCATATGTATCTCTTGGTGTCTTTTTCTTTGAATCATCCTTAAAAGTGACTCTCTTTGATTTTCTCTTTTCGATAGAATTTCTCTTATCTAGAGCAATCATTAATTTTTCAACTGAAATAGCTTCTTTCACATTCTCAGCTAAAGTTGGTTTTGCAGCTCTATCTACAAAAATTGCTATGTTTGAGGGAAAATCATTAATGTACCATTCACTTCTAACCTGTTCACTAGGTTTAAATGTTGCAGGGATCTTATTCAAGAGTTTATTAAAGAGAGAGTTAAAATATTTAATGGGTTCTTTTGATTGTGTCTTTAAATTGGAGATATCGTTGATTAGAGTAGAAATTGATCTATCATCTCCATATTTAGTTAAAAATTTCTCTTCAAACATATCCCAACTTGTGATAGAATCAGAGGGTAAGGAAAAGTACCAGGATCCTGTTGTTCCTTGCAAAGTATAGGGGAATAATCTGACTACAACATCTTCATGCTCTACTTGATTTAAATTTATAGCAAGCATAAAGTTATTGATATGTTCTTCTGATGGTATACCAGTATCTGGACTAAAATTTGGCAGCCATTTTTCAAGATAATTAGGTAGATCATGCAAAGGAGCAGCCATATTTACAGCTCCCGGTCTAGTCCATGGTCTCTATGCCGCTTGTGCCATTGTTGGGATAACAATGGGAGGATTTGAAGAAACGATTGGTATATGAGTAGTAACAGTTGAAGTAATAGAAGAGACAATTGATGTTTGAATAGGTGTTGTCTGAGCAGATGATGATGATGAGACAACTGTGCTTTTCTGATTTAGAGCTTGGGAAATAGATGATTGAATTTGCGATGAAGAAATAGTATCAATTTCTGTTTTTTATGGAGTTCTTCTCGTTTTGACTCTACTAGGTAAAGAAAATTCTTTTGGGGAAATTCCAAGTTTTTCACTTTGTGACCTAGTTCGAGGTCTGGAAGAAACAAACTGCGAGGTGACACTACCTTTAGATATCTCCGATTCTTCTAATGATAATGAGAATCCTTGAAGTTTATGAACTAAAGCTTCAACTTCAGGAGATTTAGGAGGCGGATTATCTGATTGAACTGAGACTTTGGTAGTGGGTGTTTGAATACTTTTATCAATTTCTTCTCTAGTGATTTGAGATGTGGAAGAAATTGAAGGTGATGAGGGTGTTGTGCTCTTAGAATGGCTTGCGGATTTCGATTTATCTGTCATTCATAGCTTTGGACCTCCTTCTAGCGCCAAAAATGTTGAAGCCTCGAAAATCGCTGCTTCGAACATTGGGGGATAACCACCCGGTCGGGACCTTAGGACAGCTCCTTTTCCATTTGGTGTGGTGGCTCCGACTGGATTTATAGGACCAGTTTCCTAATAATTTAAATGGGTTGGTAATGGACTGATTGGGTGAAGGAAAAATGGAACTAAATGACTGAAATAAACTATTTAATCTAATCTAAAACTAATAAAATAATTCTAAAGCTAACCCGGGTATCAAATATGATTACAACTTTAAATTGTTTCAACTAACCAATAACCATGAAAATTTATTATAGTTTAATTGAAATATGAAGTAACAAATAAAGATAACTCTGTTTAAGAAATTAAACTGAGTTATAATAACATATTGCATTCATCATTCATATCTCATTTTCATATACTGTAAAGAATAAATATTTCTACACACTCAGAAATGATATGTATAAAGGAATATTGTGAAACAAGTACACATAAACGATAGCAATTTAAAAGAGAATATCTCACAACATAAGAAATTAACAGTGAATAGATAAAAATACCATATCCATCTTGATACTTTCCAATGCAATCTGATATCCAAATCCAGCAACTTCAATGTAAAACAGACTCCAAGATACAAAAATGCAATTCTTAAAGGCAATTTTGCACAGAATCACCGGATGTGATCCTTTATAAAAATATAAGAGTCAATGGAGTACAGGAATGTAATGTCCAAGTCAAAATGTTACAAATTCAGGACCCCATTCTAAATTCATGAAAGGGGTTTAAATAGGTACTTAATAAAACAAAATAACTAAAACTATTCCTACAATCTATGTAATCAAAAATCTAGAAACAGAAATGCGATCTTGAAGTGAACAGATTCATTGATTATATGTTGTGTTTGATGTGCCCAGATGGCAGATTTTGAGCATTTCTTTCACTTCTTCTAGATAATTAAGATTTGAGTGTAACTTCCCTATGTATGTGGCATCAGAGAATTTAGGAATAATGCAATCGATGGTATTTGAAAGAAATTTAATTGCTTTTTGCTGACTACGAGGCTTGATAAGGTAGGTCCACATTGTATCCCACGATATTCCTTGCAGTTGGCCAATTTGCTGATTTTTATTGATTATTTCTTGTTTCCATCTGTAATCAGTTTCTTTTACCCTAGGTGACTTTCCAGGGGTACAATCTGAAATCAAATTGATTGCATGCAGGCTATTATTCACCAACTGTGTTACATTGTTCATCATAATTTAGCTTTGGATGTAGCTCCTTCCGCCTTCATTAAACGATGTTCCCATTTTGCAAAAATAATTTCCTTATGTCTCTCCATAATCCTGGGAAGGTTTGCTTTTCTTCCCGACTCTGAGTCTTTCTATGAAAGAAATTCAGAAATTTTTTCATCAGCTTCATCAAATTCAAGTTTAAGACTGACTCCTTCATCTACTAAGGAAGATGTAATTTCACACAAGGATTCTGCTTATGCAACCTTTAAACAAAATTCATTTCATTGCTGAGACAATAACTTGTTTGTCTCCAGGGCTTCATTTTTTAACTGATCCAAATTAGGATAATTCTTAAACTTGTCTAATCTGGATTGAAACATCTTCTCTTTCTCAATATTTGAAGTCTTCTAATTTTGCAGAAGAGCTTGTAATTTTGCTACCTCTTGGTTTAGCTGCTGTTTCTTTTCTAAGGTCTGTCGATCAATCATTTTCTTTTCAATAGCAAGCAGCTCTTCTAGCTGTTTGGATTTGAGCTCTTCATCCTGCAATTGTTGTTCTAACTGAATAATTTTCTGTTGGTTCTATGTAACCTATTCTTCCAACATAGTTATTTGCAAATATTTTTGTTTCATTAATTGTGTAACTTCAGACGCCTTGTCTATAGTTGCAGCACTATAGGCACCTGCGTATTGAGATAATTTAGTGAGATCCTTAGATGGATTCACCTCATCATTTTTATAAACAATATTCATAAACTCCACCTGTGATGTTGAAATTGCATCCATATCACTTCTCCTCCTTTTCCTTTTTTTTCTCACAATAGCCTTATGCTTAGGACTATAAAATACATCCAGAGGAGGGATTTCTTCTATTTTCAACATAATTTCACCTGTGGGATTTTTAGGAATAACTTCTACATCCTGGTGTTCCAGAACATTAACTTGGGGATTATTCTGTTGTCCTATTTGCTGGGCAAATTGTTCATATTTCCTCAGCAAATGAGGAGAAACTATAAGTTCAGCAGATTCAACTACTATTTTCGCAGCTTCCTCTCTTCCAAGTTGATAATCTGGATTATTGTTTATATCTCTTTTTGGTGCCTGTTTAGTATCTTTACTGTTTATGCCTCCTTTCTCAGAATGTACGTTGGTATCAGTACCAATGCTTTCTTTTCCTATCTCGGCTGAAGACTACTGATCAGTATGTACATCAAGTTTAGTAGTCATTTCTTTCTTCTCATTATCAACTTTGCTGCTAATATCTTCCTTTTGTATAACAAGATTAGTTCCTATTATTTCTTTCTCTGTTTGTATGATGTCTTTGCTGGCAGATGTCTCTGTTACTATTTTGCCAGATGTATCCTCTGTTTCCTTCTGTTGTGACTTAGTTTCCTGTATAGGAACTCTTAATTGATCTAGAGGAACTTTGAGTAATCTCTGGCTTCTAAACAACATAAACTTATTCAATTATTCACCCTGGAATTTGGACCTGGCCAAATCAAAAACTTGGGACAAATTATCTACAAAAACAAATAAATCATCAAAAATATTTGGTTCATGTTCGAACCGAGAAATTGAAACAACAGTAGTAAAATCAAATTCCACCTTCCTTGGATCATATTGCCTCCCTGGAATTCTTGAAAGCTTAAGATTGGTTAGCTTACCAACTTCTTTTTCAGCATGAAAAAAATTACTAAGAGTGTAATCTCAACATCTAAAAGGAAAAGTAGGTCAGATTAGCTTCTTGATGTTCTTCAAAGTCCTGGACATCCCTTCTACTATCAGCTGATATGAAATTTCCTGTGCTAACAGTTTATCTGGAACATACAAACGAAGAATGTTTGGTTCTACAATACTTCCAAAAAATCTGATATATGTGAATCTTTCCTCTCCAAACCAATCCCCAATCGAGGATAAATCAACTTTAGTCTTCTCATAAAACCTAGGAGGGAATCGGCCAAAAATAGTTTGATAAATCGGGATAAGAAAAACGTGAAAAACTCTGTAAACATGGGTTTTGAAATGCCCCTTACACAACAACTTGTGATATATATGAATAGGAGTAGGATCTTCAGGGGTCCATTTCCAGCCTAACATGGGGAAGTCAGAATTGAAACAAAGGGAATCTATGATATAAGAACAAAAGTAAAAAGGAGTTATATTTCCTGAGCTTTTGTCTTTCCTATACTCAAGAATGCTATTAGCTATCTTATCAGAGAGAATGACAGCCCAGTCCATTATCTCAGAATTTATAGCAGAATGTATTAATGGCACCATTTGTATAGAAAACCTAGCTGAGTTATCATTCCCAAACAATCTACACATAATTTTTGTGGCATAAAAGTACGGAGGTGAAAAAGACTCCACTGAGTACATACCTGATGCCTCGTGTTTGTTTTTTTCGGGAGCCCTTCTCCATTCTTTAATCGGCTCTGACTGATTTTCATTATTCACAGCAAATTCCTTGACGAACTCTTTGTTATAGATTTATGTGGGTCCAGAAGGTGATACATCGCTTTAATGTCCTCTGCTTTGAACGACCCGAATGTTGCTCTAGAAGCTGAAATGAACGTCCTGTTCTGTATGGTTACATTGTCAATTACCCACCGAATCACATTGTAGTATGGGAAAATGATCACCCGAGCTGCAATTCGATGAAGGAATGAGTTTGCTAATGCACCAAGAGGAGTCTCAGAATCAGAGTCTGAGTCATATTCATCAGGAATGGTTGCCTTGGCCTCAAAAACTTTAGGGTTTTCCTTTTCAAGAAGATTATATACATTTTCCCAAGTCATCTTACCAAGTCCCTGGCATGAGGTGTCTGTAACCATCTTAAGCTTCATTGTTTTCTCTTTAAGTACCATGGTGAAGATATGATCTTTTGCAGCGACAACAACCTTTTATTTCCTGGATCTCTTCGACATTTCAGTATTAGGTAACGTTTCCCTCGTTCTGTGAATGAAAGGATTGGACGTTCTATTGTTCTATAGTGAAGAAAAGCTTTTAGCCGAGGTAAAAACGCAATAATGAGAACGACTATACAAAAGAATTCATTCGTTGATTTCCATTTATTATCTCCATAGTTAAAACTTAAATTCCCTCTAAGGAGTCACACTCACGCATTCAAAACCAAATAAAGCATTATTATTTTTTTGATTTTCAATTAATGGTAAACGTACAATCAAAGATCGACATATTTTGAAATAAGAATATAAAATTACCTTTTAAATTCTTGCGATGCGATCAATAAAAAATGTATGGGAATTAATTACTAATCGCATCGGGATTTTTCAAAGGTACATAAAATAACATAATATGTTTTCTGCCGATTTTCGATTGCGATGATCGCATCAGGGATTTTCAAATGGAGTGGATCGTTAATGAGTTTCTCCGATTTCCGATTGTGATAAGGTGGGGTCTGTTAGCAACCAATGATATAGGGGTCATAATTTTGATTTGACTGTTGATAATCTTGTAAATTTTTACATACTTTTCCTTCTACAAGTTGTATTCACATATTTTGTAAAAAAATCAAAAAAATTGAAAAATCAAAAAGAGGGTAAAAAGTCCTAAAAGAATAATCAAAGGACTTAGAAAAAATAAAAGACCCCAAAAGAAAAATGAATAAAACGTGAAAGTGAGCAAGCATAAATGCCACTACTTTTTTACTTTTTGACTATGGAAGAGTGTCAATAAATGCCATAGTCCATGATGAGTTAAACAGTTTAATCTTAACTTGTCATTGTTTCAATTTCACTTGTTGTAGATAGAGAATAATGAGTTGTCATATTGCTTAATCATGACAATTCAGTAGTTAGGTAGAGAAATAAATGAATCCAACAGTTTAAACTGTATTCATGGATGAGATAAGTGTAGAATTAGATAGTTTTACTTGTTTTCAGAAAGAATAATACTGTGAAGGTTGCTAGCCTAAATGCACCTTACTACAAACGAAGAAAAAAAGTTAGCATGGTAATCTAGGTAGATAGAAGAAGTTGAAAATATCCCAATGTAAATATCATTCATCATGCGCTTCAAAATAACTAAATTCCCCTTCCCATAGTCATGAAACATTCTAAACTATCAGTCAGAAAGGCTCAATGCATTTCCTTGACTTTTGTTGGGACTGGACCCAAGGCTCTATGACTGATCAATTGAAAGTGTGAATGGCTATATTAATCCCTAAAAACACTACATTACCATTCATGCATTCATCCCCTTGAATAATCCTAAGTAAAACACCATTTTTACTTAAAGGCATTATAATTCCCATTTTATTAACTTCCTACATCATTTGAAAACGATAAACCCTCAAAATAACATTATATTATAAGTTAAGTGATAAGATCAATTGCAAAATATCTTGTAATTCACTTTACTTGTTATGTTAATGTGTTTTGAGTATACCATTTCCTATTTTCATATTAACTCTAATTTATATATTAAATCCCTATATAACAACCTTTTCCTATTAAATAACTCCTTTTTATATAATAAACCCAAAAAACCCACTTATTTTAACTTAAGCCAAAGTTATTTATTCCCACATGTTTTAATAAAAACCCCCTTTATAACCCCTTTCACTAAGCTTATCTATATATAAATATCTCGTCCCCTATAGTAGTTAAGTCAATCCGATTTAATTCACCATATAATAAAATATATGAGAAAATTCTTAAAACATGTCTTATATGTGTTTTAAACAAAAATTCCCCAAATTTTTATTCAAACTAAACTTCAATAGAAATAAACCATTTCCTTGTATATTTTCCCTCGACTCCCTTAACCTAAGGTTAAATTCATAACTTAACCCCTTCCCCGCAATGTATATTCCATTATATCAGTCCCTAACCTTGGTTAAAATCCTAAAAAACCTTCCCGATCACCTTTTCCATTGGAAAAGTCATGTTTTATAGATAAAATCCATCATAAACCCTTTTCCCATTGGATTCACTTTCGACCCTCCGATCCCCAAAATACGTTTAATCCAATGGTTAGAAATCTACGCGATATTTCAATACATTTTTTCCCTCCCCATCGCGCTTGATAACAACCGTCCGATCCTCATTTATTTCCAAGATCTACGGCCCAAAGTGAACCCAATAACTCATATTTCCTTGCACCGTCCCTTTTAATCCCGATCGTTCTCTTCCCAAAGCCAAATCCGATGGCGATAATGGATTTTCGCACTCACAAAGTAATCGGCGGATGTTTTAGAAAAATCGCGCGAAATGTGTGGTTTTCCCAAACCACCACGCGTCAACGTGTCCCAATCCTATTGTATCACGTTCAAAAAGTCATTTACCGCTTATAGCCTTTGAGTCGCGCGAATACCAACCAGTGGTATTTCAAAACCACTCCTGCCCAAACTATGAGTTAATATAATTCGACTATGGTTTAGACTATGGTTAATTCATAAAAACTCATCGTTTTCAATGAAATTTCACTTATTTGGTTCTTTAAACCTATGAACCTTCTGCTAAGCCCATTTTTCATCGAACTATCAGCATTTGTGCGCTATTATACCCTGAGAGCCTGTGCAAATCCTTTTCATCATTTTGAAAACCTACCAATGTTATTTTCGAGCTAATTACCCTGCAATTCAACTAGGAAGTGCCACATTACCCTCTAAAAGACCAAATTTGTAGAATTGAAGACTGTGCGTAGCTGCGAGATGTCTTCAACCTTGATTATACCTGTTTTAAGGTATTTTTCGCCAAACTTAACCAGTAGAACTTCAATTTCCAAAAAAAAAAACCAAATTTTCTGTTATTCTTTGAAAATATCCTGAATTGCCCATATATAAATTGCAAAAAACATCCATAGTACAGGGGAAACTATGTCAAAATTTTCCCAGAATCCCTAATTTACGTTTTTGCAATTTTTATGCATACCCTGGTCTTTTCCATTGCTGGAATTGATCGTAAATTACTTTCTGAGCATTAAAACCCTCTTTCAAATCCAAAATCCTGCTCAGAACCCTATTTACCAGAGAATTTTTCCAAGAAGCCCTTGTTTCCAACAAAAGAGCTCAACAAACAGTCTAAAATTGCTCTACTCAATTAAAAATGACAAAGAAACAAGTAACCCCTAAAGTAGGAGGTCCAAATCCTCAAAAGAAACCCTCTGCTAAAGCTCCTCAGCTTGAATCTTCCAAAATTGATAAACCTACCCATGTACTCACTGCAGATTCAACCAAAGTTGTCAGGCCTTTTCAACCTCCTGTTATCTCACAAGAAAATAGCCCTTTGGTTGACCTTGACTACAGAATAATGGACACTTCATTAGAGTTCAATTTTCTTGATGTATATAACTGGTGTTTTGGTAAATCAGTACAGAAAGATAACAAAGCCCACAAGCATGCCAAAATTGATAGATAAAGGACAAGAAAATTACTTGGAAATTCATTTTCTTACTTTTACCTCATGGTGAAAAAATCAATGTCAAAGTGTATCAGGATCAAAGTGTATCGGTTAAATCAAATTGTTACTGCTGGTCATTTTTTATTACAGCAGTGAAACAATGAAAAGCAGAGAATAAAGAGTATCAGAGCAGAAGATGAAAAGGAAGAGTATTCCACAAGCTACCATCCACGAGAAGATGTATCTATTGCTAGAAACGCTCACAGCGCATCGAAAATCAGTTTAGATAAGATAAAATAGTTCTATTTTCCCTTGTAAAAGAGGACAGCTTACAAAATATTTTTCTGTTGTCCCTCTTCTTATTCTCTTTTTCCTATTTTTATTTAAAACATTATCTCAATTTCTGAGATATTTTGTAAATAATTTTTGTGTATAAATACTTCATAATTCGAAGTATTCAGTGTAGAATAAAATTTCTCAAGACAATTATAGTCATTTTGCTGGACATATTGAAGTTGGTGTGAGTCAATTAATGAAGCAGCAATCTGGAAACAAGTTTAGAGACATCATAACCAAGGATTCTCGTGGTGACAAGATAAGTCTCATATTTTTTCCTATTTTCAGTGTTATTCTTTTAAGTTTAAAAACATTCATTTGATGTGTTTCTTTTCTATAATGATCAACTAAGGAGAAATTAAACAGAATTAGTAATAATAAGCTCTATGTTTTAAACTAGTTGGCATTTTGATGTTTTATACCTGATAACCGGACCATAGAATTCTTAATTGCTCTAGGTACCAGTTTGATTCCTTCCTTCAATCCTCTTATCTATAACTTAAGGATTCTTAAGTGCCCTTTTGTTCAGATTTCACCCATTCCATCCTTAAAACGTATTCAAAGCGTTAGAAGGTCATCTATACTACCCTTAGTACATTTTCATCTTTAAGTCTTATTTCCTAGCTCTGCTTGCCTAGAGAGTTGACTCCATTGCCCAATGTTCTGGTAGATCCCTCTAGTTTACCTTGAAATACTTTTTATTCCTACCACACTTCTAAAATCAGCCCTATTGCTCACTCATAGCTAGCTTAAAACCCTTTACCAAAACAAAGCTAAATCTTTAGGAGAGATCCCTCTCCGGAGCTCAGGAAGGCTAGATCCTGAATTCCCAAAGCAGTTCTTGGCTACCCCTATTGTTCTTAACTACAAAAATCCCCATCCCAGAACATGAGAATTACAAGGGTGATAATAGGTTCTGCCACGTCAGAGTATTTTAATCAAACAAATATAACGTTTGTTTCACCTTAATGCAATTGTGATAAAGCGCATCACATCGGGGTTTTGCAATTTACCATAAAGAGTTTGTTTAAAGTTTTTTGGAAGAGCGATTGCGATGAACTGCGTCACATCGGAGTATTTCAAAGCAGATGTGATCACTTAAAAGTTTTCCGATTTGCGATTGCGATATGACTCATCGCATCAGAGTTTTATTATAACAAGTTCATGAAATATCATTCTCCGAAATGCAATTGCGATGGATTGCATCACATCGGAAGTATGTAGAACAAATATGAAGCTTAAATATATTTCCAATTTGCAATTGCGATTGAGTTCCATCGCATCGGAGTTTTAAAAAGTGAATATAAGACTTAAATATCTCTTCGATTTCCGATTGTGATTACTGTACGCATCAAATATTGTTAAATATAAAAACCTTATGTAATATTTTGATATGATAAAAGCTTTGTATCTCATCGGATCGAAAAGTTTTTCAATGTTGTATTTGTTTATACACACTTGTTAATAAAGATATGCAATATGTCTTCTTATCAATGAAATTCTTATTCCTAATTTAAAAATGATCGGATTGTTTCTAAATCTTTTATTTCTATCTAGAAAGCAAGAAAAAATGGGACCTATTTCTAAATGAAATTTATTCTAGAAATTTAGAAATGGGGAGGGTTGTTGTACAGTACAACACCATGGTTGACTATGAATAATATTAAACCTTAGGAATATGAACCCTTAGATTAATAAGCACAAGGGATTTATATTATAAACCCAAATGAATAATAAACCCAAGGTATATAAACCATAAAATAAACCTAGTTGACAATGGTTGATTTCCATATTAAGAAATTCCTTGTCACAATCTGATTTTGGACCATGGTTGACCATGGTTGACTATGACTTATTTTCATATCGAGAAAATCTTTGTCACAATGCGACGTTGGACCATGGTTGACCATGCTTGACCATGATTTACTTTCATATTGAGAAAATCATTGTCACAATGCAACATTGGACCATTGATAGTTTTCATATTAAGACAATCATTATCACAAAGAAACATTCAACCATGCTTGACCATGGATGGATATGATTTACCATGGTTGACCATGATTGATATTATAAACCCAAGAGAATAATAAACCCAAGGGATTGATATCATAAGCCCAACGTAATACTAAACCTAAGGGATTAATACTAAAAACCCAAGGGATTACGAATCCAAGGGAAAACATTAAACACTAAAATAAACATGGTTGACCATGGCTTATTTCGATATTGAAAAAATCCCTATTACAATGTGATGTTGGACCATAGTTAACCATGCTTAACCCTGGTTGATTTTCATATCAAGACAATCTTTGTCACAATGCGACGTTCGAAAATGGTTGACCATGATTGACCATGTATGACCATGTTTGATTTTTTAAAACATGGTTGAACATGGTTGACCATTCTTAATCATGCTTAACCATCATTATCATATTGAGACAATGTTTTTTATAATGCGACTTTGAATCATGGTTGAGAGAATGATTGATTTTTCATATTGAGAAAAAAATTGTCAAAATGTGACGTTGGACCATGGTTGACCATGATTGATATTATAAAATTTGGTTGACCTTGATTGAATTTATAAAACATCGCCATGGTTGGCTATGATAGAGATTATAAACCCAAGGGAATAATAAAACCTAGGGATTAATACTTAAAACCCAAGGGACTAAAAACCTAAGTCAATAATATTAAACCCTCGGAATATGAACCATTTATTTAATAAACTCAAGCGATTGATATTATAATCCCAAGGGAATAATAAACCTAAGGGATAAAAATTATAAGCCCAAGGTATATAAATCATACTAATATTATAAACCCAAGGTATATAAACCCTACTAATATTATAAAACCAAGCTATATAAACCCCAAGGTAAATATTATAAACACAAAAATAAACATGGTTGACCATGGTTAATTTTCATATTCAGACAATCCTTGTCACATTGCGACATTGGACCATGGTTGACCATCCTTAACCATGGTTGATTTTCATATAAAGACATTCTTTGTCACAATGCGACATTGGACCACGGTTGATTATGATTGATTTTATAAAATACAGTCGAAAATGATTGAATTTATAAAACATGGTTTACCATTGTTGGACATGTTAGATATTATAAACCCAAGGGAATCATAAACACTAGGGATTAATACTAAGAACTCAAGGGACTCTAAATCTAAGTGAATACTATTAAACCCTAGGAATATGAACCCTTAGATTAATAAACCCAAGTGAATAACAAACCTAAGGGATAAAAATTATAAACCTAAGGTATGTAAACTCTACTAATAGTATAAATCCAAGGTATATAAACCCTAACATAAATATTATAAACACTAAAATATATATGGTTGACCATGATTGACCATCATTGGTTTTCATATTGAGATAAATCCTTGTCACTATGCGACGTTGGACCATGGTTGACCATCCTTAACGAAGGTTGATTTTCATATAAAGACAATATTTGTCACATCACAATGTTTGACCATGGTTGACCATGATTGACCATGGATGAACATGTTTTATTTTATAAAATATGGTTGAACATGGTTGATCAAGGCTGACCATGATTGACCATGGTTGACCATAGTTGACCATGATTATCATATTGAGATAGTGTTTGTCATAATGTAACATTGAACCATGGTTGAGACAACGATTGATTTTCATATTGATACAATCATTGCCACAATGCGACATTGGACCATGGCTGACCTTGATAAATCATGGTTGACCATGATAAAATATGGTTGTCCATAGTTGACCATGATAGATATTACAAACCCGAGGAAATAAAAAAACCTAGGTATTAATAGTAAAAAAACAAGGGACTATAAACCTAAGTGAATAATATTAAACCCTCGGAATATGAACCCTTAGATTAATAAACCCAAGGGATAAAATTATAAACCCAAGGAATCTAAACCCTAAAATAAACATGGTTGACCATTGGACCATGATTGACCATTCTTGACTATGATTTATTTTCATATTGAGACAATCTTTGTCACAATGGGACATTAGACCATGGTTGATTTTCATATCGAGACAATATTTGTCACAATGCAATGTTCAACCATGGTTGACTATGATTGTCCATGTTTGATTTTATAAAACATTGTTGACCATGATTAAGCATGGTTTTCCATGGTTGACCATCATAGTTGATCATTATGAAAGATATTTAATCAAGGTTGATCATGGTTGATGAAATTCAACCATGGTTAATCATGCTTGACCATATTTGACCATGGTCGATCATGGTTGACCATGGTTTACCATGATTTATTTTCATATGAAGACAATCTTTCTCAAAATTTGATGTTCGACCATGGTTGACCATGTTTGAATTTATAAAACATGGTTTACCATGGTTGACCATCATATCTTATCATGATGAAAGAGATTTTAATTAAGGTTGATCATGGTTGATGAAATTCAACCATTTTAATCATGGTTTACCATTGTTGACCATCGCTGATCATGGATGACGATTGTTGAATATGGTTAACCATAAATACATTGACTATGGTTGACTATATTCAATCATGATTTACCATTGTTGATCATGGTTCACCATAGAGACATCGATTAACCATTATCAGCATGGTTGATGGTGGAGCATGTTTGACCATGGAAGATCATCATTGAACATGATTGATCATGGTAGACGATGGTTGACATTGATTGACTATGGTTTAACATGGTTGAGCATGTTTGACAAGATTAAACTAAGGTCATTTATTTAAAATCATTAATACTAATACTAATAGCAATTTTAATATATTAATATACCGATATAAATGATCAAGAGTTCATAAATTTTGCTCAAAATTTGAAGTCACAGGATTGGGTTGAAACCAGGATGGTTTCATAGATCTTGTCTTCCTGATTCGGGCACCAAGAACTGTTCAAAAAACCGATGTTGTATGAGGGATATATCGCATTCTGATCGAAAAGCCAAACACTTAAATTGTGATAGTTTGACCAATTTTGACTGGGATGCTCAGTCAGCAAAAAGGGAATATTCTGAGGAATATTCCTTCCTCAGAATCAATCACAGTTTGATAAGTGTAGCTTCTTTATTGGTCGAATGAGTTTGTACATTTTTTTGGAGGGAAAATCATAGCATGCCACGTGGCTAGCCCTAAGGCTGCCACATGTCCCTAGAATGTCATTGCAAAATTTTGGTTGGAGGCCACAGGAATCAACCCCCAGACCTCCTGCAAGCATGCACAGGTTTTCACTGTCCGAGCTACAAGTGTTTCTTAACCTATATAGTTGTCATATTTTATTTATGTTATAATACATTTAAGTTTGGGGGTTGGGGACCGCCGGCAGTCCCAATCCACTAGTGGTTCCCGCGTGGTGTGTTCGCATGGCGGCATTAACATCAACCGTGAAATCAAACTCCTCTGTGGATAAGCATTAACCCCACAGTCTCTGCCAACATTTTAGTGCTATGACATGACTACAAAAATGTCATCTCCACATGGTCATGCCACAACCTCTGCTAACCCACCTCTTCAACCATGATCCAACACTTTGAACTACAGTTAACTCCGTAGGTTCCACCAACTGTCGACGGTTGCTAACCGCGGGGTTTGGGTGACATGTGCCCAACCACTTAAGTATAATGCCACAGTTCAAAATCATGGGATATTTGGAGCACACCTAAATTTTGGTGGAATCTACTAATTTAACTCTAGATAAGTGGAGTTCTCCACTTTTAGTGGAGTTTTTCTAGGTGTAACTAGGAAAAATAGTAGGATTCTCAATTTTTGCCCATTCTAAGTGAATGAAGAGTCATTTTTGACTAATTGGAGCATTCTGGAGCCATTGGTGTAGATAAAGCATTCATTAGAGAAATGTAACTACATGTAATAGAAAAAAACTCAGCATAATGAATGATGGACATGCCATTAGGAGTTGGACCAACAGATGTAACTTAGGAGGGGTGAACTGCTTCATCATTCCTGCATTGTAAATTTCATTTGGTGACTTATTTATCTGTTTTACAATGTTGTTTAGTGTTATTTAAGCATTTTTTATTCTTTTAATTCACCTAAAATCATCTACAATTCATGGACAAACACCTCAATCCTTAAGAAAACTAATGAAATGATTATGCACATGTTTATAAACTGAAAAGACACTTATCACAACAAAAATAATACAATAATTTTATATTAGAATGGTATCGGAGCTAGAGTTTATTCTCTGGTGTTGTTTAGTGCAAAGAATTGTTTAACTGTTTGCAAGTTTTGTATGCTTACAAGGATCAAGCTCAAAAGAGCAGAAGGCAAATTGGTGGAATCAAAAGGGTCTCAAGAAGAGACAAAGAAAACGAGAGAAATATCTCCACAAACTCCACCACCTATTTCACCTCCTGAAGAAGAATAATATCCTTTAAGTATGCCTCAAGAGGAAGGAGAAATCCATGAAGAAGTTGATCCCAAAGAGGAAGAAAGAGTGTTTAGGAAAGAATTCCTTGACATGACTGAGATGGTTAGAATCCTTTATCAAGAAAGGAATGAGATACTAGAAGGAGAAGGATCTAAACTTCATAAGGAAGGACAAGGATCTTCAAGAGATGAAAATGATGAAGATACGTCAAAGAAGGGAAATGGAGGAAATGGAGTCAATGGAGAGCCATCATCCTCACCCTCATCATCATAACCCTCTACTTCTTCTTCAGTACATCAACCACACAAGTCAAATAACACTCGTAAAATTCCTTTTTTTAAACTTGATGTTAAGTTTGAATTGCCATTGTTTAATGGTGAAGTCAATTCAGAAAAGCTTGATAATTGGATTAGGCAATTGGAGGTATATTTGAGAATTCATAACCTTTAAGATGACGATACCAAAATTCAATTAGCTTCATTGAGAATGGAAGGTGCATCACTTGTTTGGTGGGAAGCTAAGACAAAGGAGGAAATCAAGAAACATGGTAAGATTATTCTATCATGGTCAGATTTCACTAATGCTATAAAACAACAGTTTTATCCATTAGCTCATATGTAGAAAGCCATAATTAACTGACAAAAATTTAGGCAATTTAAGGGACAAAATGTGCAAGAATACACCCAAGAGTTTAGGAGAAGAGCGCTCTCATTAGGGGTAGATTTGCAGAGCCAAGATACTTTGCTCCAGTACATAGGAGGCTTACATAGCTACCTAAAACATATTATTCTCATGTGTAACCCCACCATTCTAGATGAAGTATGTGTTCAGGCCACACATCTAGAAGCTAGAGGGAAGAACATTTCTAAAGAGGGTAAGAAGAAACCTTTTAAGGGTAAAGCCCCAAAAAAGCCCTCAGAAGGTAAAAGAAAAAAGAATTCACCTGTTAAGAAAGAGGGAGAAAAATTGGTTTGTAAACATTGTTCAAAAGAAGGCCATGATGAAACTCATTGTTGGAAATTACATCCTGAAATGAGGCCAAAGACACCCAATAACAAAGGGAAACAGAAAAATGTTTCTACAACTCAACATGATTCAGGTGATGAATCTAATATTACAGACATGGGATTGAATAACATGAAGGGAAATTAATTTGAAACTAAACCCAGTACCAATACATCAAACTGTCACATACATACTCCAAATGAAGAAGAAAGAACAGAGCTATTTCATGTGAGGATCATATCACAACATACCAATATTGACACATTGTTTGACAGAGGGTCACAAGAAAACTTAATCTCTAAAGACTTGGTCAAGAAACTTAACCTTGAGACCATACCATATCCAAAACCATATCCATTAGGTTGGATTTGTAAGGATGCAAATCTACAGATTTCAAATAAATGTATATTGCGGTTTGCAATCACTGCAAATTTTGTTGACACGGTTGAATTAGATGTGGTTCCGCTTGACATAACAGGTATTATGTTGGGGATTCCTTACTTGTATGATAGGAAAGAGATCTTAAATCACCATGAGAACAAGCATCATTTATTCGAATATGGCAAGGAGTTCATTGTTAGAGCACATCATAAGAAGACAAACATTTCTATGGTAAATTCTAGACAGGTAAAGAGGCTAGTAAATTCAATTAAGTATTTTGTTCTTCTTATTATTAAACCTCAAACTAAAGTTAATCATGAATAATTTGAGGGATGCGATCCTAAGTTGAAATCATATTTATATGATGTAGTTAATGCACATCGTGATATGTTTCAGGAGCTAACATGATTGCCTCCAGAAAGGGAGAATCAACATGAGATTTAGTTGCAACAAGATTTTCTTCTTCCAAATATCAGTATGTATTGCATGTCAATAATGGAGAATGTTGAAATAAAGAGGCAAATCAAAGAGATTTTGGACAAAGGAATCATCAGGACAATCACCTCTCCATGCGGTTCACCCATAGTCTTGATACCAAAGAAAGATGGGACTTGGCGCATGTGTGTAGATTTTCGATCTTTGAACAAGATTATGGTAAAAAATCGCTACTCACTCCCAAGAATAGATTATTTTCTTGATCAGCTGAAAGAAGAAAAGTTTATCACTAAGTTAGATTTACAAAGTGGATATCATCAAGTAAGAATTGCAGAAAGTTATATATGGAAAACTGCATTCAAAACCAAACAAGGACTCTTTAAGTGGCTAGTTATACCATTTGGTTTGTGTAATGCACTGGCAACTTTCATGCGTGTTATGGATAGTGTTTTGCGTCCATTCCTTGATGACTTTGTGATTGTGTACTTAGATCACATATTAATTATCAAAAAAAAAAGAGAAGATCATGTCTTGCATGTGAATAAAGTGCTTGATATTTTGAAGAAAGATAAATTTCTTCTTAAGATGTCAAAGTGTGAGTTTGGAAAAACTTCTTTGATCTATTTGGGACATATTGTAGGAGGAGGAGAATTGAGAATTGATTCTTCTAAAATGGAAAAAATTTTGAATTGGCCCACACCCAAAAGATTAACCGAGGTAAGAAGTTTCTTAGGTGCAACTCAGTATTGGAGAAAGTTTATTGCTAACTTTTCTTCCATCGCAGCTCCTATGCAGGCAGTGACAAGTGTGAAGAAAGGCTTCCAATGGGGAGGAAAACAACAACAAGCTTTCGAAGCTTTAAAAGACCAGATCAGTTCAGCTCCAGTCCTTGCATTAAAAAATTTGAGACAACCATTCGAGCTTCAAACCGATGCTATTGATTATACCATGGGCGTAGTAATTTTGTAGCATGGTAAGCCTGTCGCTTTTCATTCTGAAACATTTAATGGTGCTGTGACTAATTATCCTACACATGACAAAGAACTATATGCATTGGTACAAAGTGTCAAGAAGTGGAAACACTATTTGATAGGTAAAGAGACTATTTTACATACTGATCAACAACCATTACAGTACTTGCAATTGCAAAAAAAATTGCATCAATCAAGACATTTTAGGTGGATGGGAGTTCTTCAATAGTTTCACTTGGTTATAAGGTACGAGAATGGTATTTTCAATAAATTTGCTGATATTCTTTCAACAGAAATCATTAGTGCATCTACTTTACTCAAAAATGATTCTATTATACATGTGAGTTACCAGAACAATATGCACATGAAATTGATTTTCAAGATGGGTATGTTAGTTTGAGTGAAGGGAATCAAGTTGAAGAAAAATATTAGCACATGCATAACAATTTGTTGTTTCATTTGGAAAAATTGTGTATACCACAAGGAGAGAGGCTAAGTGTCATGAGAGAAGCTCATTCATCTCTTATTGTTGGACACTTTAGGGCAATAAAAACAATGGCGCATCTACAGAGGTATTGATATTGGCCTCGCATGATAGATAGTGTGTCACGTTTTATACGAGATTGTTCTATGTGTGCACCAAGTAAGCCTAGTAATAAGAATATTTGATTGTACACGTCAATACTGGTACCATCAATGCCATGGGAGAGTGTCTCCATGGAATTTGTTGGAATTTGTTGGAGGTATACCCATCTCAAGAAAGCAACATGATTATCTTTATGTAGTTGTGGATAGATTTAGTAAAATGTGTATACTTATGCCATGTAAGAAAATCATTACTATTGAACAACTTGATGAACATGATTTTCAACATGTTTGGGTTCATTTTGGATTGCCAACTTTTATTGTTAGTGACAGGGATTCTAGGTTCATTGAGAATTTTTGGTCAAATCTATGGAGAATGATGGACACAAAGTTGAAAAAGAGTACCGCTTTTCATCCACAAACA
Source organism: Pinus albicaulis (assembly GCA_034641835.2). Classification (NCBI taxonomy): domain Eukaryota; kingdom Viridiplantae; phylum Streptophyta; class Pinopsida; order Pinales; family Pinaceae; genus Pinus; species Pinus albicaulis. The sequence continues at coordinate 91,801,927 of CM076575.1, forward strand.
AATCGACAAACTGAAGTGGTGAACAGAACCATTGTGCATCTATTCAGAGGATATTGTAGGAAACATCCTAAGTTGTGGAATGAACAACTGCATTACATTCAACATGCTTACAACCAAGAAAATCACTCTTCTACAAAAACATCACCTTTTGAAGTATGCTTTGGGTATTTGCCAAAATCTCCATTAGATTTTATCTTTGGGAAGGATGTTGCAATTGATGGCCATAGTGATATTGACAAGGCTCGGAAGTTCATTGAGCAAATTCAAATTATACATCAACAAGTTCAAGAACAACTTGAGAAAAGTGAAAGCAAATACAAAGAGAGGCATGACAAACACCTCAATCCTTAAGCAAACTATTGAACTCATTATGCACATGTTTATAAACTGAAAATACACTTAGCACAACAAAACTAATACAATCATCACTAAACATGGTTAAATTAATGTTCAATGTTATCCAATATTTTCAATTATAAATTATTTATAAAAAAATTATAAAAAATTATTGTTATTAATGTTTATTAAAATTATGAATATTATAATTAATAAAATATTATTATTTTTTTATAATATTATTAATTATAATTTTTTATTTTTAATAATATTATTGTTTCTTAATATTTGATAATGTTATTATTTATAAATATTTATTAATTTAAGCCAATAAATTGATATTATTATAAGTAATATTATTATCATTATTAATAACAGATTTTAATTGTTATTATCAAGGGATTAAATATTAATAATATTCAATATTTTATTTTATTTTACTTTCAAAATTAAACTAAAATGATAGAAAATTATGCCGATGAGGAAGACAGATAATCACAAAAAATTAATTTAATTTTTTTTGTAAGTTAAAAATTTTAATTTAATATATATATATATAATTTCAAAATTTAAAATATTATTTTTACCAAAATTTACATCTATTTTCTAAAATTAAATTTATATATATATATTTTTAACAATAACAACATATATATGTTGTCGGGATTCCAAAAGAATCTACCTATATACCCGAAACAATTTCAATATACAATTTATTAATAAAAATTATTCAACCGTTCAGCAGCGTACTGCAATTACAACACTTTGGGTGATATACCAACAAAACCACGGATGACAATATGTTGACTGGACATGCAAACAGAGATTCCATATTCATCCCACCCACTTTTTATTGCAATTATATCATCATCCGAGACGACATTGGGAATTCAAACAGAGATTCCATATTCATCCCAATCACTCTTTGTTGCAATTATATAATCACCCGAGACAATATAGCAGTCCTCAATACACACATGTGAACAGGAATCTGTATACAAAACTTTTGGTGAATTTTTGGCCACCAAATTGGCGCTTGCCCATCTATAGTGCCATTGTGACCTGAAAATCCATCTAAACTAAATTAGCATATGAAAATGATATCAATAAATAGTTTATATATATGAATGGGACATAGTTTATATCGAAGGTGGTGTGTTTGCAACTTAAAAGGGAAGCTTTCAGCACTGCTGCTAAGAACGACGAAGGCAAGGCTGGACCACGCGATTGCTAAGAGCAAGATTTGAGCTCGTGTTGATGTAATATTTGATGAGTAGGCCATACTGTTTGGGGAGAAGAAGTTGAGGTGTTTCACAGATCTCGTTCATTAGCCAGCCGAGATCGAAGATTCCCAAGATAAGGTTTGGGCAAGGTTTAAGTGTGAATCACCTTTTGGGACAAGTTTGGGAAAGTTCCTAAGGATCATATGCGCCATTGTATGTTTTGTGATGCTGGGTCAGGTGTAAGTACACTGGATGAAGGGTCGGATGTAAGTAAGGAAATGCGCGTTTGAGGGGGCGAAAAATTTGGTTTCGTTTCAAGATTGAGATCGATTGCATATATTTACCGAGAAGCCGAAGGCCAATATTCACAGCCTCACCACGACCCCTGATTCCAATGAATCCGTCCACTTCAAACAGATCGCCTTGCCTTCTTCCTCTAGGTAAAGATCTCACCAGCAATTTACTGGACCTGCAGTTTACACTTCAATCTGTTTATTTCTTTCCGTCTGCGCAAGAACCTATGGGAAGCCGGAAACCATACTCTACGACAATCAAAGTGAAACGCTAAACTACCTGAGATTAGACTGCTTGGAAGATCCGCAGAAACCCTACAGCAGAGCTTGCAGGTTCTTACAGTGTGGAGGCTTTCGGCCACGCGTCAGGAGTTGGAACATTACCTCGCCTTACAGATCCCTTAAGCATCTCATATATTATCTCGTCGCTGCCAAAACTTGAACTTTAAATCTCGCAAGTCACAGTTTGAGAGGTGAAAGTCGCAAGCGGCAGCTTGCCACAGCACAAGTCGTAACTCGCCACAATGTAGTCGCAAGTCGCAGGTTGTGAGAGGTCGCACAGTGGCAACTTGTATTGAGTTGCAATTTGGGCTACTTGGGTTGGAATGCGACCTGGCGAGTCACACAATCACAACTTGTATTGAGTCTCAATTTGGGCTACTTGGGTTGGAATGCCACCTGGCGTAGCTTGTATTAAGTTGCAACTTGTATTAAGTCGTAATTTGGGCTACTTGGGTTGAAATGCGACCTGACGACTTCAAGATAGTAGCATAGTCATATTTAGTTAATGAGTCTTTTGGTAATGTGTTGAATGGGCAAGGAGGTCAGCGATTATTGATTATAATGGAGGCATTATAATTAGAGGAGCTAGCTTTATAGCGTACAAGACTGCACAAATTTTGGGGAATTGAACTCGAGATCTCTTGCAGTTCCTAGTTGAGCTGAAAAATTAAGGATCATAATTCGAATGAGTCGTAGAGGCTGCGCTCGAAATCCCAGACCGAGGAAAATTTCTGAGCATCCTTGTTCGAATCAGCGATTCCATTGTTTTGGAAAATCATGGTGATATGATGACTAGATCTGAACTCTTGAGTCATGGTAATAGGCAAAGAATTTTTGAATTGCAAGGCTAAATGAACCACTTGCACATAGCCACGAAATAAGGCATCTATTTGTTGTGTTTGTCACCGTGTAATTGATTGCAACAAACATTTGTCCACGGCAAGATGGCAAGAGACACTTCCACAAATCGACTAGCAAATAAAGGAATTTCACAATTCCACGAAGCTGCTTGATAAAGTGGCAGTTCGCAATAGACAATTCCACGAAGCTGCAAGTCTTTGAATGTCTCCCAATTTCGTTGGATTATGAGGAGGAACAAAGAGAGGTCATGATTGATACAGGATTTTATATTTTATATTTTATTAAGTTCTTGTATCGGGCCCCCATGTTTCATCAACGGAATTCATTTTCTTGATGGGCAAGAACTATGCTAATCCTTTCTTGAAATTCTTCTCGTTAGGATCAAGAAACAGAGATCTATTGAATTGAAATCAGGAACAAGAAAACTCAGTAGAATTTGATTAAGAATCAACCATCTATTGAATTGAATTCTGGAACAAGAAAAATTTGCATGATTCAAGAAATAGCGATCCATTGAATTGAAAACATGAACAATAAAACTTCACAGGATGTGATTAAGAAACAACCATCTATTGAATTGAAGTATGGAATAAGAAAACTCTACATGATTGAAGAAACATAGATATATTGAATTGAAATCAGGAATAAAAAAACTTTGCAGGATTTGATTAAGAAACAACCATCTATTGAATTGAAGTCTAGAACAAGAAAACTCTGCATGATTCAAAAAATAGAGATAAATTGAATCGAAATCAGGAACAAGAAAAATCTACAGGATTTGATTAAGAATTTAGTGAACAGAGAACAAGACCATGAGTGCAGAAATCAATAGAGCTGATAAGACACAAGATCGGGGAAGTAATAGTCAAAGTATATATACAAATCAAGAACATGCTCACAAAGGTGCACAACAGGGATTACACCAGAGAAATAACTCTTACATCTATTTGTTTTGTTTGTCACCATGTAATTGATTTCAAAAAACATTTTTCCACGGCAAGATGACAAGAGACACTTCCACAAATCAACTAGAAAATAAAGGAATTTCACAATTCCACGAAGCTGCTTGATAAAGTGGCAGTTCGCAATAGACAATTCCACGAAGCTGCAAGTCTTTGAATGTCTCCCAATTTCGTTGGATTATGAAGAGGAACAAAGAGAGGTTATTATTGATATGGGATTTTAGATTTAATATTTTATTAAGTTCTTGTATCGGCCCCCCATGTTTCATCAACGAAATTCATTTTCTTGATGGGCAAGAACTCTGCTAATCCTTTCTTGAATTTCTTCTCGTTAGGATCAAGAAATAGAGATCTATTGAATTGAAATCAGGAACAAGAAAACTCAGCAGAATTTGATTAAGAATCAACCATCTATTGAATTCAATTCTCAAACAAGAAAAGTTTGCATGATTCAAGAAATAGCGATCCATTGAATTGAAAACAAGAACAATAAAAATTTGTAGGATGTGATTAAGAAACAACCATCTATTGAATTGAAGTCTGGGATAAGAAAACTCTGCATGATTCAAGAAACAAAGATCTATTGAATTGAAATCAGGAACAAAAAAACTTTGCAAGATTTTATTAAGAAACAACCATCTATTGAATTGAAGTCTAGAACAAGAAAACTCTGCATGATTCAAGAAACAGAGATAAATTGAATCGAAATCAGGAACACGAAAACTCTGCAGGATTTGATTAAGAATTCAGTGAACAGAGAACGAGACCATGAGTGCATAAATCAATAGAGCTGATAAGACACGGGATCGAGGAAGTAATAGTCAAGGTATATATACAAATCAAGAACATCCTCACACAGGTGCACAACAGGGATTACACCAGAGAAAGAACTCTTACATCTATTTCTTGTGTTTGTCACTGTGTAATTGATTGCAACAAACATTTGTCCACGGTAAGACGACAAGAGACACTTCCACAAATCGACTAGCAAATAAAGGAATTTCACAATTCCACGAAGCTGCTTGATAAAGTGGCAGTTCGCAATAGACAATTCCACGAAGCTGCAAGTCTTTGAATGTCTCCCAATTTCGTTGGAATATGAGGAGGAACAAAGAGAGGTCATTATTGATACAGGATTTTATATTTTATATTTTATTAAGTTCTTGTATCGGGCCCCCATGTTTCATCAATAGAATTCATTTTCTTGATGGGCAAGAACTCTGCTAATCCTTTCTTGAATTTCTTCTCATTAGGATCAAGAAATAGAGATCTACTGAATTGAAATCAGGAACAAGAAAACTAAGCAGAATTTGATTAAGAATCAACCATCTATTGAATTGAATTCTGGAACAAGAAAACTTTGCATGATTCAAGAAATAGCGATCCATTGAATTGAAAACATGAACAATAAAACTTTGTAGGATGTGATTAAGAAACAACCATCTATTGAATTGAAGTCCGGAATAAGAAAAATCTTCATGATTCAAGAAAAAATATCTATTGAATTGAAATCAGGAACAAAAAAACTTTGCAGGATTTGACTAAGAAACAACCATCTATTGAATTGAAGTCTAGAACAAGAAAAATCTACATGATTCAAGAAACAGAGATAAATTGAATCAAAATTAGGGACAAGAAAAATCTGCAGGATTTGATTAAGAATTTAGTGAACAGAGAACGAGACCATGAGTGCAGAAATGAATAGAGCTGATAAGACATGGGATCGGGGAAGTAATAGTCAAGGTATATATACAAATCAAGAACATCCTCACACGGGTGCACAACAGGGATTACACCAGAGAAAGAACTCTTACATATATTTCTTGTGTTTGTCACCGTGTAATTTATTGCAACAAACATTTTTCCATGACAAGAAGATAAGAGACACTTCCATAAATCGACTAGCAAATAAAGGAATTTCACAATTCCACGAAGCTGCTTGATAAAGTGGCAGTTCGCAATAGACAATTCCATGAAGCTGCAAGTCTTTGAATGTCTCCCAATTTTGTTGGATTATGAGGAGGAACAAAGAGAGGTCATTATTGATACGAGATTTTATATTTTATATTTTATCAAGTTCTTGTATCGGGCCCCCATGTTTCATCAACGGAATTCATTTTCTTGATGGGCAAGAACTCTGCTAATCCTTTCTTGAATTTCGTATCGTTAGGATCAAGAAATAGAGATCTATTGAATTGAAATCAGGAACAAGAAAACTCAGAAGAATTTGATTAAGAATCAACCATCTATTGAATTTAATTCTGGAACAAGAAAAATTTGCATGATTTAAGAAATAGCGATCCATTGAATTGAAAACAGGAACAATAAAACTTTGCAGGATGTGATTAAGAAACAACCATCTATTGAATTGAATTCTGGAATAAGAAAACTCTGCATGATTCAAGAAACATAGCTCTATTGAATTGAAATAAGGAAAAAAAAACTTTGCAGGATTTGATTAAGAAACAACCATCTATTTAATTGAAGTCTAGAACAAGAAAACTCTACATGATTCAAGAAATAGAGATAAATTGAATCGAAATCACGAACAAGAAAACTCTGCAGGATTCGATTAATAATTCAATGAACAGAGAATGAGACCATGAGTGCAGAAATCAATAGAGCTAATAAGACACAGGATCGGAGAAGTAATAGTCAAGGTATATATACAAATCAAGAACATCCTCACACAAGTGCACAACAGGGATTACACCAGAGAAAGAACTCTTACAAAGACAGATGTTATAAACCTGCCACCTGTGTAAAACAAATCTTTTTGGAATACAATGATCTTTGGAATAGAGTGGCAGGATTACAGAAACGAGCTTTATTTGCAGGTGGCTATTTCCAAAGGATATTTCTGTAGCTATGACTAAATGGGTTAAATCAAACTAGACACCAATACTGGGATACACTCCCAAAGTAAGCAGAATGATGGGGAACTGGTTTAGTGTGCATTTTCTGCATGAAAAGGATTGCAAAAAGATCGTGAATCGAACTTGGGTTAAAGGAAGAAGCTTCATTCAATTGCTCCCGTGGTATTTGGGATTTAACCCTGTTATAGATGCTCTGATGAGAAATTGTATTTGGGTAAAACTACCAGGCTTGCCACTCGAATTATGGACTTTAAAGACCTTACAAGCTATTGGAAACTCGATTGGGATAACAAAGTATCTGGACCCCCGATGTATTGGCGCAGTGGACAAGCAAATTGCTTGGATATTAGTTGAAGTCACTATGCAAGGAGGATTGCCGTCTGATGTGAATCTCATTTGGGGACAACGAACTCATCGCCAGAGAATAGACTACTAGGGCATCCCATTTAGATGTCTAATTTTCCATCACATGGGTCATCTAAAAAAAACCTATCCAATGCGTTACTGGAGAAGGGATCGTTGCAGAGAAGGAAAACACCTCACAAGATGGAAAAAACAACAAAAAGGAAATGGCTCTGATTACCGTAAGACAGCTCCCCTTTCCAACAACTCTGTTAAATCAACCTCATCTGATTTTAACTCTACTTCTCAAAATATTAATAAGACCAGGAATAAATTTGATAACCTGGACATTTCTCACTCTAAAAAATCATCTTCATCTCATAAGTCCATCCCACCACACTATGAAATTCCACTTCATGAACCACAGGGAGTTATAATATAAGATCTTCACACCTCGCCACGACATCTGCTCACATTCGAACCATTAGAGGTGTCTCCTTCTATGACACCACTTGAACAAGGCTCTCGAACTTCTTGAATTGAACCGATTCCAACACTTTTTCCAGAATCACCTAAAAATATTATACAGATTCCTCCACTTTGTCTAGAATCACCAAAAAATATTGTTGACAGCGACTTAGAGGAAACTCTACACAAACCTTTGCAAGATTTAGAAGCACTCACAGTATATGGAAAACCATCTACTTCTTCTGGTGCACACATTTCTCCATAATCAGCTAAAAATATTATTGTTCGAAAAACCTCCAAAAATGGGTCCAGACATTTTAGGGCTCGAATGAAAACAAAGTCATTGTTTCAGGGTGAATTGATTGACCTACATGATGTACCAATTGTGTCATTATGTTGTGTAACCAGCTCCAAAAATAGAAGAAAAGAGATATGAACGCCTTAGAAATAAGCCACTTCGAGGGGGTAACCTCCAATACATTACATAAATGAACAATTCTTGGATGATACAATTTCTAAAACCTCCTTTCTATATATAGGAGTCCATGGGGCCATAATGTAATCCTAGCGGGCCACCATGTAATCCTAGCCGACCTAACAATAATAATTTAAGGGCACAATAATAACAAAATGGGGGTTACAAGGGTACAATAATAACAATAAGGGGGTTACACTAATAACGATAAGGGACTATACTAGTAATATAGGGACCTAACATGCCCCTCTCCTTCAAAAAAGTGTTGTCCTCAACGCTTGAGTAGCTCTGGGTGCTTCTGTATAAAATTCTCATCCTCCCATGTAGAATCTTCGGTGGGTAAGTTCTTCCACTTGATGAGATACTCTGAAATTGATCGATTCCGTAGTTGTCGAGTTCTTTTTTCTATGACTGCTTCAGGTTCCAATATGATCTTCCCTTCCCCATCAAGTTCTGGCAATACTGTTTGAACTGGAAGATTTTCACCTATAACCTTCTTTAAGCATGAAGCATGGAAAACTGGATGTACTCGCGAAGAAGCAGGAAGCTCCAATTTGTATGCCATAGTACCAATCTTTTGCAACACCTTGTAAGGACCATAGTACTTTGGTGATAATTTATTATCCTTCTTAGCTTGCTTGAGGGACATTTGTTTATATGTTTGTAGCCGTAAAAATACCCAATCTCCTACATCAAAACTTCTCTCGCTGCGATGTTGATCTGCATGTTGTTTCATTCGATTTTGTGCCAAATTCAAGTTATCCTTTAAGAGTTGGAGAACTTCTTGCTGATGCTCGATGTGATCTTCCACTGCTTGAACCTTCGAATTTTCCCTTAAAGATGATGTGATGGATGGTGGATGATATCCATAAAGTGCCATAAATGGGGTCATTTTTGCTGCGGTATGGAAGGAAGTGTTATACCACCATTCAGCGAGAGGTAACCACTTGACCCATTGTGTTTGTTTATCGGATACAAAACAACGAAGATATCCTTCCAAACATTTATTTACTATCTCTGTTTGACCATCAGATTGAGGATGATAAGATGAGCTATGAGCTAATTGAGTACCCAAACAAGAAAATAACTCCGTCCAAAAATTTCCCGTAAAAATGGGATCTATGTCGCTCACAATAACCCTTGGGCTTCCATGTAGCTTTTGAATTCTGTCCACAAATGTATTAGCAACTGTACTTGCTTTAAATGGATGAGATAATGCACAAAAGTGTGCATACTTGGTAAGTCTATCAACTACCACCATGATGACACTCTTTCCTTCGGACTTAGGTAAACCTGTGATAAAATCCATTGAAAGCTCCTCCCAACGTTGACTTGGAATGGATAAAGGTTGTAGAAGTCCTGGGGTCTTAATTGTTTCCACTTTATTCTGCTGGCAAACCAAACATTCCGCCACAAACTTTCGAATATCAGATTTAAGGCCCTCCCAAAAAAATTCTTTCTTCACCCTGTGGTAAGTTTTTAAAAATCCTGAGTGTCCTCCTAAAGGAGAAGTGTGCAATTCCAGAAGAATATTTTGTTTTAGTTTGGAATTCTTACAAATATATAAGCGATCTTTGTACCATAAGGAATCATTTTTCCAACTAAATGTATCAGATGTACTAGGATCTTGCTGCAACTTTTGAATGAGTTTCCATACATCTTTGTCCTTCTTCCATTCATCTCTTGCTTTGGTTATCCAATCTGGTTGGATAATAGAAATTGCACAAAGCAATTCTCCCACCTCTTCATTCTTTCTTGAGAGTGCATCTGCAACAACATTAAGCTTTCCTTTTTTGTAGATTATTTCAAATTCATAACCCAACATCTTTGTGACCCATTTTTGCTGCTCTTCTGAAGATAGTCTTTGTTCCAAAAAGTGTTTAAGACTATCATGATCAGTGTTTACCTTGAAGTGTCTTCCCATTAGGTAAGTTCGCCATTTCTTTAGTGCATGCAGTATTGCTAACATTTCCTTCTCATAAATAGGTTTTTGTAAATACTTTCCTTTGATTGGACGACTTTCAAAAGCAATGGGTCTTCCTTCCTCATTAAAACTGCACCAATTCCATTTCCTGAGGCATCACATTCCACAATAAAGGTTTTTGTGAAGTCTGGCGTAGCTAAGACCGGTGCTATGCACATTGCCTCTTTAAGATGTTCAAAGGCCTTAGTTGCTTCAGGAGTCCATGAAAATGCATCTTTCTTCAATAATGTTGTTAGAGGTGCTGCTATTCTCCCATACTTCTTAACAAACTTGCGATAATACCCTGTTAACCCGAGAAATCCTCGCAACTGCTTTATGGTTGTGGGGACTTTCCATTCCTTAATGGCTTTAATTTTGTTAGGGTCTACTTTAACACCCTCGTGAGATACAATATGACCCAGATATTCTACCTCTTGTACTCCAAAGAAACATTTGGATGCTTTTGCATATAATTGTTTCTCCTGCAATAGTTTGAGCACCCTGTCAACATGTTCAACATGATCCTTCCAAGACCTACTGTAGATTAGTATATCATCAAAAAATACTAGCACAAATTTTCTAAGGAAGGGTTTGAAAATGGAATTCATCAACCCTTTAAATGTAGAATGTGCATTGGTAAGGCCAAAAGGCATGACCAAAAATTCATAATGACCCTCATGAGTTCGAAATGCTATTTTTGGAATATCTTTAGTCTTCATTCTAATTTGATGATATCCTGAACGAAGATCCAACTTGGTAAAATAAATTGCTCCATGTAATTCATCCAATAATTCATCAATCACAGGAATGGGAAATTTGTCTTTCATGGTGAGCTTATTGAGCTCCCTATAATCCGGACACATTCGCCATGATCCATCCTTCTTGTGTACCAATACTACAGGAGCAGAGAAAGAACTTTGACTAGGTTGAATTATACCCGCCTCTAACATTTCTGCAATCATACGTCCAATTTCGCTCTTTTGGAAGTAAGGATATCTATAAGGCCTGATGTTTGGAGGAACACTTCCTGGAATCAAATGAATAGCATGATCATGATCACGAATAGGTGGGAGTCCTTTGGGAGTTTCAAACACCTTGGAATGATTGTCAAGACTTGTTGGAGATCTACAGAAATAGATGATTTTCATGTTGGAACTTCTAGTGAGCATAATTGTGCAATTACGCCTCGTTTTTCTTTCTTTAGAAGATTTGTCATGACATTAGAGCTTATTATCTTTCCTGGCTTCCCTACAATACCCCATAATTCGACTTCCTTTCCTTCTGAAAAAAATTTCAAGAAAAATTCTTGAAAATTAAAAGCTACCGTCCCCAAAGATTGTAACCATTGTACTCCTAGTACAACATCAGCACCTCCCATAGGAATGGAAAGCATTGGACTTGTCAACACATATTCCCCCATGGTTAGCTTGATATTATGGCATTTTCGAGAGCAATTTATAGTTCCTCCATTTGCAACCATCACTTGACATTCTGGTGCTGGGTATAGGAAACAATTTAATTCCTTGGCTACCTTACAATGAATAAAATTATGGGTGCTACCTGAATCAATCAACACTATTACCCTTTTTTTCTTGATCTGTCCTACTATCTTGAGAGTTTGAGGTGTGGTAATTCCGGCCAGTGCATTACATGATATGGTAGGATTCATTTCTTCCTCTTCTATGGCTGGTTCCTGGTGTATATCCTCTTCTTTTTCATTTCCTTCTTCTTCTTCACAATCTATGTAAAATAATTTCTTTTCAGCACACTTATGACCTTTAGTGTATTTGCTATCACAACTGTAGCAAAGCCCTTTTTCTCTTTTTTCTTCCAATTGTTGTGGTGTCAACCTTGTAGGTTGTGGAAATCTAGGCATAGAAACACTTCCTTCTTTATAGAATTGAGTGGTAGGCTTCCTTGTCGCCATAATTTTAGATTCAACTTTTCTTGCCAACCTGAATGCCTTCTCCAATGAATCAGGTTCCAAAACACGAACTTCATGTTGGATGTTATCCTTTAGAGTACCTATGAAAAGATCAATCCTGTGTTCCTCTGGAATATCAGTTACCCTTATATTCAATTTTGGAAGTCCTCAATGTGCTGCCCCACTAAACCCTTTTGTTTGAGATTTATCAATTGGCTAAAGAAGGTGTTGCTCTTTGTATCCTCATAATGTGCTATCATTTCCTCTGTAAAAATTGACCAAGTGACAATTTTTTTACGGGAGCAAAGCCATCGATACCATACAAATGTATTTTTTTCTAAATGTAAAGTTGTAATGTGTACCTTTTGTGTGTTTTGCACGTTATGGAGATCAAAATATTGCTCCATCTGTAGTATCCATGTTACAGGATCCTTTCCATCAAACTTCCTCATATCCATCTTTCGAATATGGTGGTTCTTCCCACCAACATTAGAGTTTATGAAATCACAATTAACATTTATTTTGTTCTCATCATGAGGTTCTTCTACTATCTTTTCACCATTAGGAAACCCTTCTTGTATCAACTTTGTCAAACCTTCCATGTCTTCTTTTAGAAAATTCTTCATGTTTTCCATTTTCTCATCGATCTTAGCTTCCATGTCATCCATCTTAGATTCCATGCCAGCCTCCATGCCATCCATCTTAGCTTCCATGCCTTTCTTCAAACCGTCCATCTTCACTTCCACGCCATCCATCTTAGCTTCCATGCCTTTCTTCAAACCATCCATCTTCACTTCCATGCCTTTCTTCAAAACTTCCATTTCATTTTTTGTTGCTCTTTGTGAGAGTGAAATTTGTTGCACTTGCTCTTGTAATTTTGATAGATCATGTTGCAATTCTTCATCTTCATGAGTCATGGTAGAGCCTTCTGAAGGCTTAATGGGTGTTGAATTCTTTTTAGGCACCATTTTAGGATCCAATATTGATACCTTTTACTTGCTTTGAGGAGCTCGATATTGAAATTGAATTATCTCTGTAATTGAAAATCTTAAATATCTAAAATTCAGCTCTGTAGTAGCCCTCTGAAGCTTCTCTCAAATGCCACAGGTCTGATCTAATTTTGATTCCCCAAGACAAAGTTGTGTCCAATCTCCCACAATGACCTAATTCTGGACTGGTTCAGTAGAGCACACTTGTAGGACTTGCCACGTGTCACTGTTTCGTCCTTTGTCTCTGAAATTGATAGCCAAGAAACTAAAGTCCGTGTACTTGCGACCACATTTTACGGCACTCAAATCCACTGCCCAGAGAGAGAGTTATTGAAATTTTCCCACGATCACCTCTTTGAGATGCAATTCAGGAGCCTAAAAAAGCACTACCTTCCACAGATCATATCTCCACAAATATTGCGAACCAATCTCTGAAATTTTTTGACGCATTTCCTCAGGATTTCAGCTTTCCACCATACGAATTTCAGATTCTGAACCTTCGTAGAAAAAAAATTATAGAGAAAATTCCACGATGACCTGTTTAGGAGCTTGAAAAAAGACCTAACTTCCACATATGATATCTCTGAAAATATTGCGAACCAAGCTTTGAAATTTTTAGAAAATCGTCCTCAGGATTTCCGCTTTGCACCCTAAAAATTTCAGCTTCTGAAACTTCGTAGAAAAAAATTTATAGCGAAAATTCCACGATGACCTGTTTGGAGCAGCAAAACCCTAGAATCTCAAGCTCTGATACCAAATGTTGTGTAACCAGCTCCAAAAATAGAAGAAAAGAGATATGAACGCCTTAGAAATAAGCCACTTCGAGGGGGCAACCTCAAATACATTACATAAATGAACAATTCTTGGATGATACAATTTACAAAACCTCCTTTCTATATATAGGAGTCCATGGGGCCATAATGTAATCCTAGCGGGCCACCATGTACTCCTAGCCGACTTAACAATAATAATTTAAGGGCACAATAATAACAAAATGGGGGTTACAAGGGTACAATAATAACAATAAGGGGGTTACACTAACAACAATAAGGGACTATACTAGTAATATAGGGACCTAACACATTAGCTGATCTTCGAGTCCTTAGAGCGGGCAGCCCCAATACATCTCGAATATGATGACTATCTTATCCTTAAATATCAGAGGGGTAGGCGTATCCTCAAAAAACTCTGCCTGAATAAAATGTTCTCTGATTTTCTGCCTTCGATTATTCTTCTCCAGGAGACTTTATGTAGTAGGACCGTTGCAATAGATGTAATTCTTAAGATCAGACCAAACTGGAACGTTGTGGGGGTGGATGCGGAATACGGGGTAGGGGGATTAATAGCAGCATGGGATCGTTCCATTTTTAGCCTTAGAGCTTACAAGTTTTTTGGAGGTATTCTACTATATGGAAATATCAAAGGGTTGGGGGAAAAAATCATATTGTTAATCTATATGCTCCATGTAGAAATCGAGCCTCCTTCTAGGATCAAATGGATCAATCCAGTATATTGAATATCAAATATATAATGGTTATTGGGGACTATTATTCTTCTCTTTTGGTGGATGAGTCCTGGGGTGACAGGGCACAAAGGGATCCTTTGGCTGATAAGATTGGAATAATATTCTTGGATTCGCGTTTCATCGACATCAAGCCATCTCCTCTTGTCCCTACATGGACGAATAGACACAGTGGCCACAATTTCATCGGCAAATGTCTTGACCAAATTATGATGAAGGTTCGTCTCAATAAAATGCTGGGAAATGTCAGAACATCGGTTTTCCCTTCATGCTCATCTGATCATATGATTGTCTCATTAACGGAGAAATGGGAGGAAAAGACGAGTGCAATCCCCTTTAAATTCAACAGAATTTGGTTACAAGATCCAGCATTCAATAAACTGGTGATTGAATCTTGGAATCAGGAGGATAATGTCTCTGGTCTTGATGGATGGAGAAAATTCGCAGATAAGCTACATAGACTAAAATATATTGTAAAGACTTGGCAGAAGGATAAGAATTCCAGTCTTGATAAAGAGCTCAGGGACATTGAAAATAAAATTCAACAAATATTTAAACAAATGAAAGATTCGGCACCTGATTCTTTAACATTTTTCACTCTCAAAATGTTGGAGACATGAAAGATTGAAATACCAAGGATACAAGAAACAACATGGAAATTAAAAAGCAGAGTGCAATGGCTGAAAGAGGGCGACCTTAATACTAAGTTTTTTCACAATTGTGCCAAGGGACGCAGGAACAAAAAATCTATTTGGAATATTAAGGCGGCTGATGGCTCGATGAAGTATACAAATTCTGAAATACAGATCGAGGCATTCAAATATTTCTCTGAATTTTATAACGCTGATAATGAGATTGACTTGCTAAATCAAGCATGGTTTTTACAGCACTTAACAATTATGTTTGACCAGGCAGCGAATGAAATCTTGGAAGCAGAGATAACCAAGAAAGAGATTGAATCAGCTCTAAAGGATTTCACCCAGGGCAAAAGTCCTAGCCCAGACGGCTGGCCGGCCGAATTTTACTCACACTTCTATGATTTAATGGTAGATGAGATCCTCACAGTGGCCGAACAGATTAGAGTAATGGGTCTTATTCCTGCTGATATGAATTCAAATTTTCTAGCTATCATTGCAAAATCGTCTTCCCCTGAACAGTTCTTTGACTATAGGCCTATTGCACTTTGTAATGTAATATACAAGCTAAATTCTAAAATAATCGCAAACAGAATCCGAGAAACCTTATCGTCTAGGATTTCAAAAGAGAAATTTGGATTTCTGGGTGGAAGGTCCATACATGATGCAATCGTGATTCCTCAGGAGGCTCTTCATTCGATTCACGCAAACAAATCTGAGGCAACCATCATGAATATTGATATTAAGAAGGCATTTGACTCTGCTTATTGGTCTTTTATTCAACTTATTCTCCTCAACATCAGTTTCTCAATGAGGTCTCTTAGGTGGGTTATCGCCTTTATCACCTCTCTGCAATATGCATTCCTCATAAATGGTATTCTGATTGCATTCTTTGGAGCTGAAAGGGGTCTGAGACAGGGATGTTCATTATCCCCCCCCATTTTTATACTAATCATGGACTTCTTTAGCGATGTTATGAAGATGGCAGAGGAACGAAGCTACATTAAAGGTCTACCTTTCTCCCCTTCGGTAACTGTCACACACTCACTATTTTCTGATGATTTATTAGTATTTGGTATGCTCAACAAAAATCAGTGGTTTTACTTGCACTATATCCTCACCCGATTTCAGCATGCCTATGGGCTTTGCATCAACAATGACAAATCCCTTCTTATATACAATGAGGGTGACATGGAGGAAATAAAATTCATGTAGGTTTTAACCCTAAACAGAAATTATCTACACATGAATCTTATAACAGAAAATAAACAATAGCGAGAGCATAAAACATAAAATAGATAAACACGGAGATTTTCCCCTGGATCCCAAATCGGGACGACCAGCTTGATTTTTCATTATATTCCTTTTAGTGTTACAACACATATATATACATGCTGAAGCATACATAAACCCCAATCCATAAACCCTGGATTAGAACATAACCGTAGTTCCCTCGACCGGATCTACAAAAATATCAGGGGCCGAAAACCATCGTACCCCAAAACCATGTGCAAAACCATGCACAAAACCATGGGCGCAGACTACCCACCGAAAATTAAGGACCAAAAATTTTCGCCGGGGCGCTGCCCTGTGACCCCCCCGTTGCGCCCAGCGCAAAGGGGGGGCTATTGCCCCACCTCTTACCCCCCCGCGCGTGCTTAGTCGTGGAAAGAATATAACACATACCCAACATTCGCCCACTTGTTGTTTTATTTCCATAGGGGGTCACAACAGAGCTTAGCCATTGGCCCAATTCTTCAACACCCATTGTTTCTCTACACCAAGAGAACTTCTGAATGCTCACAGACTTTGTTAATGCATCTGCAACATTCTTCAAAGTGTTCACCTTTACCAGCAACACCCTTTTAGCCTCAACCATATCTCTAACAAAGTGTTACACCATTTTTTGGTCATCTAACCTATTATCATTAGATGGACCCAAGTACACCATGTAAGACCAGTTTTACCCTAAGTAAAACCACTTTCACTATGTTAAAACAGGAAACCCCAAAAGGAAATATTGAACAAACCCATATTTGTTTGATTTTCCACATGGAATAATTAACTAAATCATAATTTAATTGTTATTCCCAGTCATGTTTAACCCAAAATCAAAGAAATTAATTAGATAAACCTTTATTTATCTTATTAATTTCTTGGAATAATTATTTAAATCTTATTTAGATAATATTCTTGGTCATCTAACTTATTATCATTAGATGGACCCAAGTACACCATGTAAGACCAGTTTTACCCTAAGTAAAACCACTTTCACTATGTTAAAACGGGAAACCCCAAAAGGAAATATTAAACAAACCCATATTTGTTTGATTTTCCTCATGGAATAATTAATTAAACCATAATTTAATTATTATTCCCAGTCATGTTTAACCCAAAATCAAAGAAACTAATTAGATAAACCTTTATTTATCTTATTAATTTATAGGAATAATTATTTAAATCTTATTTAGATAATATTCCTTGTTAAATATGACCAAATCACCCACAAATAATTAAATAAACCATTATTTATTTGATTATCTTCCAACCACTCCCTTAAAAAGATAAATAAATCATTTATTTATTTATTTTTGACTAATCAAGGGATTTGACCCAAGT
Source organism: Pinus albicaulis (assembly GCA_034641835.2). NCBI lineage: Eukaryota > Viridiplantae > Streptophyta > Pinopsida > Pinales > Pinaceae > Pinus > Pinus albicaulis. The sequence continues at coordinate 91,819,697 of CM076575.1, forward strand.
CAAAGACCCTTTCCCTCCAACAAATATAATAAAGTATTCCATAAAAGGTGGATCTAGATTTGGTTAACATTATTTTAATCATGCACCAGGATCTAGAATGACCCAATATTTTGTTATAAATAGGAGGGTTTTCCCTACCATTCTTCACCTTTTGTTGCCTATTAGATCACTCTGGATCTATACACTTGGTCACCATTTTCTGCCATTTTGCTCCCTTTGAGCTCTACTTTTTGCATTGGGTTTTCTACATCAACTAGAGAGAGGAAGCTTAGATCTGAAGTGCTGAGGACTACAAAGAACCCATCCCATTGAGGAGAGCTGGATACACCTTGTTTTCCTCCCAGGTGCCCTGTAATATAAAAATTCTTTCAAAAAATTGCGTTCTTGTCTTGTCTGTTGGATGCATGGAGCAAACCCTTTACTTTACTGCTTAATGTCTTTCCATTTATAGATCTGGTTGTTGCAGCATTTTTATTACTAACCACAGATCTGAAGATGTTTGGCAGCCACTATTGTTGTTAGGGCTATTAGTTATGCGTAGCTAAAGTGGTCCTTTTTCGTACACTTCGACGAAGGATTCATACTAACAAATGGCGACTCCACACGGGTTTTAAATTACGACCGCTGTCGTTTTTCATATTCCTGCATATCCAGCTACTTCAGACCCTAGGGTTTCTTTTCAGCTGTTTATTTTTCCTATTTTTATGTTGTTTTTCTCACATAAAACCCTAAAACATTAAAATTTCTAACTTCCGTGCATTTCTGGCCCTATTGTGCAGGTAAGCGACACCAGCCACAACTGAGATGGCAACTTTTTTGAAAATCTGCCGCCGAGACAACCGGAACTAGGGGTCGCACTTTTTGGCCCTAAACCTGCGACCTGGACCTCCAGGTCGCACTTTTTAGCCTGTTTCCTGCGACTTGCATTGAAATCAGGTCAGAAACTGCGACCTGCCCTTTTTTCAGCAATTTTTCTGGGTTTTTCTGCAGCTTCTGTCAGGGTCCTCCAGCCTCTGCCTCAGCCTGTTTTGACCAAGTTTTGATCTATTTTTACTCATCTAAGTGGAAACCTAGCCCCTTAGGGCTTTAGTACCCTCCACTTTTTGTGGAAGAGTTTTAAGCTGTTTCAGTTGTCTGTTTTTCAGAGCTTCAGCCTCCTTTTTCCAGATCTGTTACCTCCCTTTTAGATCCTTTGAAATCAGCCTTTTTTCCTTTCAAATCACCTCCTGTTGTTTTGTTTGGACCTCCTTTGAAGGCCTCCGCCTTGCCCCTCCAGTTTTTTGCTGATTTCCTTCCTTTTTCCAGCTACCTTGCCTCTGTCTCTTGGCTGTGATCTGCACCTCTTTTCAGCAGCTTTGTCCTCTAGATCCCTGTCCCCTTTGACCTTAGATCTATTGGCCCCTTTTCCGTGTGTTTTACATAGTTTTTCCCTTTCTTTTCAGCATAGTTTTGAGAGACCCACCTTCTTGGGTTAGATAGATGCACAAGTAGCTGTTATTGTTCTGTTATTTCAGCATTATATTATGTTCTCTGTAGGTTTATTTTCAGCTACGCAACACACTTTTCTCTTGCTCTCAAAACGGAAAGGGTTTAAAAATTAAAATTAACGCACGCCACACACTGACCCTAAGTGAAGAAGCGCCTGGTTAACACCGCCTGGCAAAGACTCTAAAATCAATTGTCACTGCACCTTTTCTGCCCTTGACCTCACTTGATTCTGTCCCTTTCTGCCCCTATCGGTTTCCTTCTTCCTGTCATCATTGCGCCCCCAAGGCGCCTTTCCCGGAGACTTCTTGGCCTTCACCCTCAGTTTCCGGTTGATCGACCTGCTCCGCACCGCCGTCGTCGAGCCAGTCCACCTCCGAGTCCGCACTCCGACTCCTCCCCTGATTCATCGAGTCCTCCTTCTCCTCCTGGTTCTCCCTCTGTCACCTTCACTATGTCTGGTCCAGGGCCTAACGCTAGCGGTTCTCCCGGCCCCAATGCCGGCCCTACTACTAGCGGAACCGCCACAGGAACTACCCCGACCACCCCTGTGCTGCCGTACATTGCAGGCCTCAGCCTCCCCGATTTCCATCAGTTGATCAATGACCCCATTCACCACAATGCTAATTGGCCTGCTATGCCAACCAAGCTCCCCTCGGATATCCCTAAGTTTGAGGGCCTTAATGGCGAAGATCCAACCAATCACGTCCGATCTTTCCACATGTGGTGTTCCTCCAATTCCATTACCGATGACTCCATCCGTCTTCGTTTGTTCCAACGCACGCTTACCGGCGAAGCTTCTAAATGGTATGTTGAACAAGCCACCTCTACCCATACCACCTTTGAGACTCTTGCCCAAGCCTTTCTGTCGTACTTCCAGCTCCCTCTCTGATACGATACTGGCACGGAGCTCTTGACTTCCTTTAAGCAAGTTTCCCTCAGGGAGGGGCCAGCTCCTCCAGCACTCTTCCCCCTCCCGGTAGCATGTATCCAGGATATGTCATGCCTCCTCATTTTGCCCAACCTCCTTCTTACCCCAATGTTGCCCAACCCACTCATTACCCTTATCCGCAGCTTGGTGCGCCAACTCCTCCAGCATATGCGCTTCCTCCTCCCTTGCCTCCTCAACCCCAGCACCAGCACCTGCAGCCCCCTCCAGGGCAAGTATTTGCACAGCAGAGCGCGACTAATCCCCCTTCTTCTCAAAGAAGGCGGAGAGGCAACCAAAACCAATCTGCCCCTGGTTCCCGAGGACCCAATTCTGGTGTGGACCCTAACACTGGCAACCAGCAACAGGGCATTCAGCCCAAGCCGGACAGGCCACTTCGCACAAACAAGCCCTGTTCGTGTTGCGTTGTGTACGGTCATTACACCCACGATTGTCCCCTCTTACCTCATATGGGGCAGATGTGGGAGTCTCAAGCCACATTGCGCGGACAACACGCCTCCCCCCATGCTCCTCCTAATGTGGCCACTACCCAACCAGCTGTGTTTACTGACCCTTTCCCTCAACAAGGATTCGTGGCTACCCAACCGCCCGACAGCCAAGTAGCCGCCCCCCCTTCCATTTCTGGTTCCTCTGATTACCAGATCCTTATGATGCACTCCGATCCTACCCCCTCCGTCGATCTTCACCTTCAAACTCGGTCTCGTCAGTACCCCAAGCCTCCTGCTCAGTCTGCCCCCGAGCCTCCCTCTTCAGGTTCTACAGAGCCTCTTTCGACATCCGGTGGTCCCTTACATATTCCTCAACCCAAAGTTGAGGTCCATCCCAAGATTCCTAAAGGACCATTACGTCGAAATACTGCTCCTGGTCGAGCTGCTCATTCGTATAGCATAGTAGATGATCTGGCGCAGTCTCCTGCCGCCATTTCCACACTGGAACTCCTCCAGTCGTGCCCTTCCCAAAAGAAGGCTCTATTATCTGCCGTGGGCGCTGTAGATCCTGCTGATGACCAAATGATTGTTTTCGACACCACTCAATCGGACCATCCTCCCCTCCCTCCTTCCGTCGCCTTCCAAATCCCAGTCAAAATCCGGAACGCCAACGTATCCCGGTGTATAATTGACGAGGGGGCATCCACATGCGTGATGTCCGCTTCGGTTTGGAAGCAACTCGGATCTCCTGAGCTGGCCCCTTCCACGATCACCCTTCGAGTGTGGGATGGTCATGCCTCCCAGCCCATTGGCCTGTTTCGTAATTTTCCTATCACCCTCGCCGGTAAGACTGTTTGCGTTGACGTCGAAGTCATCGACGCCCCGCTAGATTACAACATTCTATTGGGGCGAAGCTACACCTATGCTATATCTGCTGTCCCATCCGCGGTCTTTCGCAAGATTTCTTTCCCCCATAATGGAAAGATAGTCACCATTGACCAGTTGACATATCATGAGCCAAAATCTCATCAGACCTCCCCTGAGACGACTATCTCTTCTGTAGCCAACAAGCAAACCGTTGATTCTTTGACCAGTGTCTCCCTCGGCGTTTACAAAGATTCCTCCCTGCTTGGAACTTTCCCTAACCTTCCTCCCCCTCCCATCACTGATCCCAGCTCCTCGAATGTTTGCATGATGCAATTGTCTCAAGCTGCCCGTAAACGGCCTGCCTCTGCTAGTCAGCAACCTCCCCCTCGCCCTCCGCAACTCGCCCCTAGCCATTCATCTCAGCCAGCCGGACCTCCTCCTCCTGGCCCTCCCCCTACAGCTGGTATCCCGGAACCTCTTTATCCTCCCGGATCGGTTCCTCCCGGCCTCAACCATCTCGAAGCCGTCCCTCCTGGTCATTTTCCTACTGGGCAGATCCATTTCCTAGCTCGCCCTCCCGGAGTATATTCTGTCCCCGTCATGGCCACCCTCTCTCTCCCTAACTTGACCTTGGGCATACCGGTCTGGTACCTTGATCCCCCAGCCGCCACCCCTCCTGGTCACCCCAAGCCCTATATGGCTTTGACACCGGTTCAACCGGTCCCCCTAGCTTCCTCCATTGCCGCCGTGCACCCAGCCCCTCCACAGGACCCTCCTCCTATCGTAACGGCACCCGGGAAGAAAGGCAAAGCCCGCAAGGGGGCACCCAAAGACAAGACTACCACAACTGACCCAGTCCCTCCCCCTCCCGCAAAGCCTTGCGCTTTGTGTGATGTCACTGGTCATGCCACCCATGCTTGTCCTGAGTTTCCCCGTATTCAGCCCATGGTTAAAGTCACGTTCCCCGAGTCTACGGTCCCTGAAGCCCCCATTCCTTCATCGTCCGTAACCAAGAACCCCAAGACTCTTCCCACCAACAAGCCCTGTGCTTTGTGCGGCATTCATGGCCATTACTCCCACCATTGTCCTCACCTAACGCACTACCACACCTCTTTAGAGGTAATCCGAGAGTATGAGGTTGAACAAAATCAATCTGCCTCTCCTATCCTCGCGCAGTACGCTTCAGGTCAACCTGAGGATCCCCCCGCTCCCATCGACATTCCCCCCCTGATGTTCAGATGACGGAATCTACTGTAACCATCCTTTACCTATCTTCCTCTGCGAGACACTCGGAGCCTAGCCCATCTGCATCCTCCCCTGTTGTGTCCCTTGATCACGCTGTTCCTCCTCATACCCGAGATCACTCCACTTGTGTCTTTGTTGACCTCCGCAGCTCGAGTCCTCATCATGTTTCCGATAGTCCTCATACACCACCTTGTCTGAGTCTTGGTCATCCTACCCCTTACACTCCCTCCTGCGGTTGTCGCCCGATGACTTCTGTACACTCACGCTGCCGTCATTTCCTTTCATCCCCTCATTTATTGTCTTGTCACACCATTCTGCAGGACCCCCCGTCCACACCCTTTATCGGCTACGCCGATGGTGCAAGTCGCTACTCCAGGAATCTAGCCTCGGCAGGTTGGGCCATCTTCACCCCCTTGCATGCCCTTGTTCTTTCTAACGGGGTATGCATTGGTTCTGCCACCAACAATCAGGCTGAATATGATGCAGTGCGTGGTCTATTAGCCGATGCCCTCTTTCATCGCATCCTCCATCTGCACGTTCGTTTGGATTCCCTGCTTCTTGTAATGCAACTAAATGGTGTTTATCGTGTGCATAACCCTATGCTGTTTAGACGCTATTTACAAGTGAAAATATTAATACGTGCGTTTGAAACCATAACTTTCAACCATGTACCTCGAGAACAGAATCACTATGTAGATAGTATTGCAAACCATGTTCTAGATTGGCATTTATCACACACATTTCATACAAGACAATAACATTAAATCAACCATCAAAAGAAGACGCATATCCATAATATGTGTCGCAAAACATCTGTTTAGAGTCCATCTACTCTGATACATACGACATGCCCATAGCATGTTACAAACAAAAACCCAAAACTGGGGGCACCACCTGCCCCTACATACATCATAGGGGGCACCACATGCCCCTACCCCTAATCACTATCTAGAGGCTCCCGGGCCAATGGCTCTGCCCCTGCAGCATGTAGATCACGCATAGCCTGACCGGCCATCGCCATGCGCCGCATGACACCTCGCCACTCCGAAGGGAGACCAACACATGGCTCTATGTATTGGTCGTCTAAGTCCTGCCACCCGCGCTCTGATACTCCGGTCAACAACCTTTCGCATCTACGGCGGATGTCCTCCAGCAGGGCGGCTGCATCCTCATTCTGCGCCGCTCTCGACCCACTTGGACCTGTAGCCCCAGACGCTGCCGGTCGTCCCATATATCCGGCCGGTTTTACCGGTGCTATATCTGCATACCAAAAGTACATGAATCAGTATCATCAATTACTATTCAAAAACTTTAACATGCCCACACAAGAATAGCAATTTGTCACTTACCATCGGGCCCCCAGACTCGACCAGGCGGAAGTGGCAGATCCAGATCCCCACAGTAGCTCATCCCAATATAGGGGTAGTCATCTATGTACAGCGGCATCTGATCCCAATGGGAAAAAAACTCCGGTCGAAACACCCGCCCGACCGCCCCTCCTCCTCCTCTGCACAGTAGCCATCCCTAACGGCGCATCCTGGGCTCCCTCGAGCCCCCATCTGGAAGCTGTACACGAGGCCTCAAGGTCGGGATCTTCTCAAAGAAGAAGGCGCACAACAAAGTCCCATATGAACAGTCATGATTCACCTGCCGCCTGCATAGCGACAACTGTCGCTTTAGCGACACCAATAACATCTGGGACCACCCATAGTAGGTCCCACCCAACACACTTTCCACTATCATCATCTGCCCCCCGGTGATGTGATGGAACGCCTGGATGCCCAGAATTCGCAGCACAGCTGCGGCCACTGCACGGGTTTCTAGCCTCTCTAGATCCCCGATCGGTATTGGAGTCCCCTTGACTTGGAGACCCGGTCGACAATGGCGTTCCACGAACTCCATGATATGCCGCCCTCGCGGCAGCACTAGCTGTGTGTTTCCCACCATCCCCAGTGGCGGGAGACCAGTCAGGAAGTACACGTCCTGGACCGTCAACTCGATCCTGTGCCCCTGCACTACAAAGATCTCCTGATCTGGATCCCAGTAACTGATAATCCGGGCCAGTAACGGTTCCCCTGCTCTCATCAACGGGTTCTCCAAAAACTTGAGAACCCCAAATCTGGCCAAAACACGGCGGACGCCCTGATCCGCCTGGATCTCTGTCCGTAGTGTCCCCAGATCTCTCTCTCTCCAGTTGACCCGTAATTCTGCCATACCTGCACAAACACATCATTTTTGTCAGCGTACAGATCGGGAAAATCATAACCAAACACCAAAACCCAACTTCCAGCCATAAAACAGCACCAAAACCCCCTCATCTCCCAGGTCGCAGTTTTCTGCTCTTTTCTGGACCAGGTCGCACTTTTTTCCCCAAAAAGTGCGACCCGGCCGTAGAGATGAAGGAGGGACTATTTCTGGATTTCTGGGCCCTAAAATGAAAAAGTAATCCATCACAATGCAAGAGAAAAGTTAGACCTCCTACCTGCAACTGACGGATCGCGATTCCAATGGTCGGTTTGTCTGCTACGTTCGCCACAAGATTTAGGGCCTTCTCTCCTCTCTACACTCACCACAGCAACAATAGCAAATAAGTGATTTTGGAGGGAAAACTGCCTTATTAAAAGAGAACCCCTGTTCCTTCTTTCGACTGCTGTGACCACACCGTAGCCCAGTTTGATGAACCGTCTGCACCGTTGGAAAGCTCTCACTGAGCCCTCAAATGGGTATCTGTTAGTTTTTTGAGATCTACCACTCCACCAGGACACATTTTGTCCAAGAAGGGTCACTTCACCCCTCCTTAAAATCGAATTTCCTCACTTACGACACTTGTACTTGGGGCACCATCTTGCCTCCTTACTTGTCTTCATTCGTGTTGATTTTCGTCATGAGTTCCCATCATGTACTCATGTTTCCACAGTCCCCCATTGGGGCCTTTATTGTGTGGCAGCACCATCGAGTCGCCCTTGTTTAGAGCATCCAAGATTGAGTCATCATTCCCTCCATGGAGTCTACACCGAGTCCCTTTGTACCCCACTATAGCCCTCCATCCGTCATTGATTGGTCTCTGTTGTGTCGCACATTATGACCTTCAGTTCCACTGTCCCCCATCCCTGATGATGTTGTGTCAGTCGCTGCCATGTCATTCATGCCCTTTATGCTCTAGCAAGGGAAGTCATCCATTAGCTACTCAGTCCTTTCCACTTCACTATCATCATTAGTGTCAGTCTGTCCATCGCTCTACTCTTTTCTCTCGTGCCTTAGTTGAGGGTCTCTCATTGCCTCAACTATGGCGGACCTCCTTCTGTCGACATCAGCTCTTTCATTCCAGAAGCCAGGTCTAGAGGGCGGTGTACCTTGGTTCCAGCTTCCACTCTTGTTCGGTGCCTTGGATCAGGCAAAGGGATACCTCCTTTTCCTTTGGCTTGATTGTTTCTCCAGCTCTTTTCAGCATGATCGAGATTCGTATACTTGATGGTCCAGTGATCCAGCAGCAGCTCTTGATGATTCCCGGGTGTGTGTGAGATGTTTCAACCCTCATGAGGGGGTGGCCCTGCAGGTAGCCCCCCACATGCCCGGATGACCTCTTCCTTGCAGCCTTCGATGCAGCTCCAGATATTTGATGATGTTGGTCGTAGCCACTTGCAGCGCCTCTTTGATTTGCATGTATCAGTTAGATTTTGTGAGCCCTTCCCCATTTACAGGGGGCATTTGGGTTGTATTTGTATCTCATGTACTCAGATATTATTGTACAAGTCCTGGCTGTTATCCCAGGCACCGCATGTATGTGGGATTCCTCATTGTATTTTTATCTGGCTCATGATTATGCCAGTTGTACTTTATGGTTCGGTCCCTTGTTTACTGGACACACTATTCTTTTGTACTTTGTCTCGGCGGGCATAGGTATGCCTCCCCCGCCGCCTTCAGCACAGGTACCCTCTCATAAAAAAGAGACTTGTTGCACCTGCGAGTCTCGTCTCCTCAGGGTCTAGTCCTTCAGCACACTATCTACCTCCCCTTTCTCTCTTTGACACCCCTTTTGTTGTCTAGTGATTGTGTTCTTACAACGTACTTCGGTCATACGATTTGCTCCTGACACTCGCACGCTAGGGGGCAATCTGTTACACCATTTTTTGGTCATCTAACTTATTACCATTAGATGGACCCAAGTACACCATGTAAGACCAGTTTTACCCTAAGTAAAACCACTTTCACTATGTTAAAACAGGAAACCCCAAAAGGAAATATTAAACAAACCCATATTTGTTTGATTTTCCTCATGGAATAATTAATTAAACCATAATTTAATTATTATTCCCAGTTATGTTTAACCCAAAATCAAAGAAATTAATTAGATAAACCTTTATTTATCTTATTAATTTCTAGGAATAATTATTTAAATCTTATTTAGATAATATTCCTTGTTAAATATGACCAAATCACCCACAAATAATTAAATAAACCATTATTTATTTGATTATCCTCCAACCACTCCCTTAAAAAGATAAATAAATCATTTATTTATTTATTTTTGACTAATCAAGGGATTTGACCCAAGTCAAAGACCCTTTCCCTCCAACAAATATAATAAAGTATTCCATAAAAGGTGGATCTAGATTTGGGTTAACATTATTTTAATCATGCACCAAGATCTAGAATGACCCAATATTTTGTTATAAATAGGAGGGTTTTCCCCATCATTCTTCACCTTTTGTTGCCTATTAGATCACTCTGGATCTACACACTTGGTCACCATTTTCTGCCATTTTGCTCCCTTTGAGCTCTACTTTTTGCATTGGGTTTTCTACATCAACTAGAGAGAGGAAGCTTAGATCTGAAGTGCTGAGGACTACAAAGAACCCATCCCATTGAGGAGAGCAGGATACACCTTCTTGTTTTCCTCCCAGGTGCCCTGTAATATAAAAATTCTTTCAAAAAAGTGTGTTCTTGTCTTGTCTGTTGGATGCATGGAGCAAACCCTTTACTTTACTGCTTAATGTCTTTTCATTTATAGATCTGGTTGTTGCAGCATTTTTATCACTAACCGCAGATCTGAAGATATTTGGCAGCCACTATTGTTGTTAGGGATATTAGTTATGCGTAGCTAAAGTGGTCCTTTTTCGTACACTTCGACGAAGGATTCATACTAACATATGTATACAAATTTATATGGTAGAAGCAATTTTCATCTATCAGGAATGGTTTTATGATTAGAGAAGTGGAATGTCTGTTCCAATCTAGTACTCAACTTCTTGATTGGCTTCATTGGAAGTGTGAGATCACTTGATTCAGGTTTTATGTTGAGCAAGTAGAGTAGGATCATTTTTATATCTATAATCTTGAATATCTAGCATTTTTTCAATTTTAGTTTTAAATTCAGCATGTGTACTTTCAATTCTTTAGCAGCTACTAGTTTTTTCAGTGCCAAGGTTACAGGTCAGAACAAGTTGCAAGTTTTCATTTTGAAGATGGGAGTAGCCCAATATAGGTGGCATTGGAACTAATATTTATTTTTGTACCATAGGGGCACACCATCCCAAATGGAGCCACTATTATCACTCATTAATTTTTAAAACTTTCATTCATAGGGTCATATAGGTCATTCACCAAAATTGATGTCATCTCCTAAGTCATTTTTTGAGATATCTGAAATTTTTTGCATTTGATGAAGTCTAACATAAGTTTAAAACCCATCCCAAACCATTTCATATCATGTAAAATCAACCTAATCTCATCTAGTTGTCATTCTCATGCATTTTTACCACAAAACATTCCACTAGTCAGTTTTTCAGATTTTCATAGTGATTTACAAAGGAAATTTGCAGATTTCGCTATGAAACTGCCTAATAGTTTTGTCACGAATCTGTCAGAAGCCTAACTGTCTTCGCTACAAAAATGTTTTTTTTTAGCCAGGTTTGTCAGAGCTATGTGAGGTGTCAATTTATTATTAGAGGAGTAAAGGTGGAGGTCATTCAAGGTTGTTATGGTAAGTTTCAAATGTACATAGCCATGTCTGTTATCATTATTGTCTTTTATAGTCACATGTGTCATCATCAAACTTTGAATTGTCAAAATTACCTTTTAAACTTTACCATAAGCTGATATTTTTGATTCAGCATTCATTCTTGCATGTGAAGCATCTCACTGTCAATGTTTGAGAGTTACTTCACCACACCAAGCAGCTTGCTGTCCAATTTGTCTTTACATGTGTCACATTTTTAAGAGGGAAGCTTAGTTATAAAAGAGATGGACCTTAATTTTTTCATGGAGGAACCTATCTTTGCTGAAACATTCACCAATTCAGGGTGCTTGAATTTCTGCTGAAGCTTCAAGGGAATTTGTTGTGTTTTTGGAATGTGGGAGCAGTAAATTTAAAGAGCAGATTATGGATGAAAAAATATGAATTTGTAAATACTAAGAGGGGTTATTTTCAAGCACAAAAAACTTAAAAATAACCTCCTTCTCTTTTCTCATAGGTGCTACCAGTTTGGATATTCGAAGATGTCTCTGGGACCTATTTTCAAAATCCAGAATTTTCCTGTTTTATACATGTTTTTCTAATGCAAATCCTGGACAGCTGGAGATTTTTTTCGAAAAACAAGAGAGGTTTTTATTAAGCAAGAAATTATATACAAAAAAATCCGCTGGGCTTTCAATAGCTGTCAAGGATCTGGATATATAAGATCATTTATGAGCCCTAAAATTCAGAAAAATAGCTATGTTTTTATTAATAGTACTTGTTGAATGGTGAAAATGTTGTTTCTTGAGGAGGATAAGAGGATGTTTGAATTATGCTATAACATACTTCATCATATCATCTTACAAACCTACAGACCAAATTTTGAGAAAAATCACAAAACAACAAATTCTGGTTTTTTAGGCAGTTTCGTAGCGTGCTTCAGGCTTGAAGCCAGAAAAACGCTACGAAAATTCTGAAGATGAAAATTTTCTTTGGAATTTAGTTTTGTGAAGGATTAAGGAGGGGAGTTTTTTTTTTCAAGATTTTTTTGCATATTAAAGTTTTTTGACCAGCAAAGGTGGCAAGCAGATGGATGAAAAGGCAAGATTTCATATACTACGAAAACTCGCTACGAAACTGCCTAAGATGCTCTATTTTGCAGCGAGGGGTTTTTGAAGGATTTTTGAAGGTTCAAAGGACCTATGGAAGACTAGCATGACACGTGGAGGCATCTAAACATATAGGGATACATCTCAGCAAATACTCATCACTTGACATATGTACCACTCATACAAAACAACATGAAGACAAAATTATAGTTGCTATTGACTCTTTCCTAGAAAATAGGACAATTTTTACTAAATTCTTAGAAATTGTATTTATGTCTTATGCCATGGAGAATTCCATTCAAGCACTTGATCCTTATCTATGTAATGATCCCACTATTAAATAAGTGGAGGTAATAAATAGGTAGTTGAGTGCTATTAGGTCTCTAACTCCTAAAGTTAGTAGGTGTCATTATCATTGCCATGTATTTTGCTTTTTAGTTAGATTAGGTGTCAACAGAAGGATTCAAAGGTCCAGATTGAAGGAATATCCAATGTCAAGGTTCTAAAGCCTATTAATAGGCAGAATATCGAATAAAAAAAGGTTTGGGAGATGGTTACTTGACACTACACTATTGTAATATTTTGATATCAGAAATATACGGTTGCAGCATGCCTATTTCGGACCTGAGATTCTTCTTTGTATTCTTATGTAATTTTTTTCTATCAGTATTTTACTTTCTCTCCAGTGTTTTAGTTGTATAATCACTTGGAATTCATGATCGCATTCTCCAACTTCCTGTTTACACCTAGTCTGTTATTTTATCCAGATTTATTAGTTTGCTTATGTATAATCAATTGGAATTCATGGAGACATGATCCAACTTCCTATATGCATATAGCTTGTTGTTTTGTCCTTCATGTATGGTTTAATAAGAATAAAATTGCCTCAGCTTCCATGAGATAGGTTACCTTGTGACTTAGTTTTCATATCGACTCCATAAGCCCAGTGGTAGTTAGTTGTTTACAGCTCTCACCTATGTTAGCCATCGGTAAGTTTTTCCCTTCATAGATGACTAAATTATTTCACTAGATTTCTAGAAAAAAAGTTCATGAACATTTGGAGTTCTAGAAATCTCAATGCCTTCATCGTCCTTAAGATAATTTTCACTGTTTCATCATTCCATCATGTCAAGCTTTTCTTACCACTCCCAAAAAACCCAATAGAAGCTCATGTCACTCATTTTATCTATATTTGTCACCTTTGGCCCAAATAATTTTTCTTGTTTTGTCTAAACCCCCACTCTTACCTAAGGCCACCAATCAAATAGCTCTGTTGTGTCTCCCCAAAATACCCCAACCATTGTTGGTCTCAAACTATTTCTGTAGGCTCTTTAGATAAATGAAGTACATTTGATTTTGGAACTTCAATACATTAATTTATCATAATCTCTATCTTACACTTGATGATCCCAAATTCTAGGTTTCATTCCAAAATCCGAGTCTAAGGAACCTTCCACTAGGTCATCGAGGGTTTTACAAAGTCATAGGGTGGATTTGGTATCCTACAAAATCTATTTTTCCTGTATGAAGAAACTGTATTTAAAGAAGAAAGGGACAAGTGATTTTGTCAAAAACTCATCAAAGAGGTCATTCAAAGAACACATTTTTTGCATAAAGAACAAATATTGCAAGGGGATTGCTGCCCCTTGTTCACATTTCCGCAAAAGAATCAAATTCCCATCAACCTAGAAAAAGGTAAGGTAATGGGAAAATCATCACAAGAAAATCATTAATAGCGAGGAGAAAGCATCAAGCACATGTTTGATGAGAATCAGGGTTTGAGACTACTTTGGCCAAACAAGGAAGCAGCACTAGGGCTATAAGGACAAAGGTCACCTCAACTCCATCAAGTGGAGACTTTTAGAAATAATTAGTGAGTTTGAGAAGTTTTTGAGAACTTAGAAGACAACATTATTTACTTTTTTCTAAACAACCCCAAAACCTAGGGGTTTGGAAGATTGAAAAAAATGATAAAATGATGACAAAGGGCCTCCTTCATAACAAGAGATGGCATGTCAAGGGTTTCAAGCTTCCCTCTAGGGTTTTAAAAAGAGGCACTGATTCCACCTCATAAAAAGGTAAAATCTAAGGTCTTAAAGGGATCAAAGGAGGTAGACACAAGCTATACTTCACTACACCAAAGGAAGAAATATGAAAAAGACTATCAGTGAAAAGGTTTATAATTCTCAAAATTACAGTCAGAGGAATTTTTAAATAGTCAAAGGAGGCAAGCATGAGGTAAAATTTCCCAAGGAGGTAATTATGACAAGCATGGGTTCACCGTTGATAAAAAGAGGTGCCCAACTCCAAAAAGGACAATGACCAAAAGAAAAAGTTGTGTAGGCACCTGCAAAAACAAAAGTGGCCATGGGGAAGACACAAAATGGTTTAAATTGCTCACCTCCCCCCACCAGAGATATATCATTGACAAATTGATCAAATGTTGGGAAACCAGCTCCAAAATAGAAGAAAAGAGATATCAATGCCTTATAAATAAGCCACTTCGAGGGGGAAACCTCTAATAAATTACATTAATGAACAATTCTTGGATGATAAAAATGACAAACCCTCCTTTCTATATATAGGATTCCATGGGGCCACAGTGTAATCCTAGTGGGGCCACAATGTAATCTTAGACGACCTAACAATAATAATTAAAGGGCACAATAATAACAATATGGGGGTTACATGGGTACAACAATAAAAATAAGGGGGCTACACTAACATAATAAGGGACTACACTATTAATATAGGGACTTAACATGCCCCTCTCCTTCAAACAAGTGTTGTCCTCAATGCTTTATTATTTCTTGATGCTTCTATATAAAATTCTCATTCTCCCATGTGGAATCTTCTACAGGAAAGTTCTTCGACTTGGTAAGATACTCTGAAATTGATTGTACTTGTCGAGTTCTTGTTTCTGTGTCTGCTTCAAAACTTCTTTCAATGTGATGTTGATCTTCCTATTGTTTCATTAGATTTTGCACCAAAGTTAGGTTATCCTTTGAGAGCTGGAGAACTTGTTGTTGATGCTCGGTGTGATCCTCCACTAATTTATCATCCATATTAGCTATTATTTGATCCTTCATACCATCCAAATTAGCCTCCATTTCTGCTTTTAAACCATCAATGTCATCTTCAGTTTCTCTTCGTAAGATCGAAATTTGTTGCACTTGGTACCGTAATTTTGATATATCATACTGCAATTCTTCCTCTTCATGCATCAAAGTATAGCTCTTTGAGGGCTTAATTGGTATAGAATTATTTTTTTGAGGCATCATAGAACACAATCCTGATAAAAATTCTAAAATATGCCCTTGGAATCACTTCAAACTGCTTCTTCAAATAAACGTTATGAAAATTTAAAAACCAAATACACACCTTTTTCTTGATTTTGAGAAGCTTGATATTGAAACTGAATTATCTATGTGATTTCGGATCCTCAAATACTAAAATTTGGCCCTGAAGTAGCCCTCTCAATCTTCTATCGAATGCCATAAGTTTGACCTGATTTGGATTCTTGAAGACAAAGTTGTGCCCGATCTCCTACAATTACCTAATTATGGACTGGTTTAGTAGAGTGAACTTGTATGACTTGCCATGTGTCACTATTTCCTCGGGCTCTAAAATTGATAGATAGACAACTACAGTCCATGTACTTCCAGTCACTTTTTAAATAATTCAAATTTGATGCTCAGAGAGAGAGTTATGAAGATTTTCCCACGATCACCTTTTTGAGATGAAATTTGGGAGCCTAAAAATGCTCTAACTTCCACATACCATATCTCCGAAATTATTGAGAAACAAGCTCTAAAATTTTGTGAAAATGTTCCTCATGATTTCCTCTTTGCACTCTAAAAATTCCAGCTTCTAAACCTTCGTAGAAAAAAATTTATAGAAAAAATTTCGCGATGTGTTTAGGTGAAATTCAGGAGCCTCCAAAAGGCCCTAACTTTCATAGATCATATCTCCAAAAATATTGCAAACCAAGCTCTAAAATTTTGCGGCGATGTTCCTCAGGAGTTTTGATTCGCACTATAAAAATTTTAGCTTCTTAACCTTGATATAAAAAAATTATTTCTACAATTCCACGATGATCAGTTTGGAGCAGCGAAAACCCTAGAGTCCAAAGCTCTGATACCAAATGTTGGGAAACCAACTCCAAAATAGAAGAAAAGAGATATCAACACCTTAGAAATAAGCCATGATGAGGGGGAAACCTCTAATACATTACATTAATGAAAAATTCTTGGATGATACAAATGACAAACCCTCCTTTCTATATATAGGAGTCCATGGGGCCACAATGTAATACTAGCCGACCTAGCAATAATAATGTAAGGGCACAATAATAATAATATGGGGGTTACAGGGGTACAAAAATAACAATATGGGGGGCTACAATAACATAATAAGGGACTACACTATTAATATAGGGACTTGATATCAAAGGAACAAAAATGTAATTAGTCTGAGAGCAGTAAAGCCTTCAACAATGATTTCCTTATCAAAAGCATATTCTACAGAAGATAGCTAAACATGAATGAAACTTTTGCAGGACTGTCAAAAATATTTCCCTACAAGAAGATTGATAAGTTCAAAGCAAACCTAAATGTTTCAAATAATGATGGCACATCTAAAGACCAAACCGCTGTTGATACTTGCTGCTAGGGTTTTCCCACGAAGAGGTTTTTCGCACTACCTCACAGAGAAAACATGACAAAATTTCAATCAAATGAAAACATGTCAAATTGGTCATGAGCTTACTGTTTACAAGTTTTGAAGTTCATGACAAGGAAAAAGTGAAGGAAGACCTTCAAGAAACACTAATTTCACTATCTCCCTATTTTCATTAAACTTTGTCAAAATAACCTTTTTTGGAAAAGGCTCATGGTTTCAAGTGTGGATAAAGGGTACATGTTTGATCTTGCTGAAGAGGTTTTCAGTCTAAGGAGAGCATAAAGATGATCCAACAAGACAAAAAATGATTTTTTGAGAATCTACCACCTACAGGACCAAAAAGGCCAAAACGAAAAGTGCAAAGGTGAGAATGAAATAAAACTTTAGAAAGTGGGTAGCTCATGAAATATTTTTCAAAAAAGAATATAAGACTCTTCTTCACCTCCTCCCCCAACTCATTGGTGTTTTTGAATGAGATGTAGAGCCGTTGAAAGAAATTTTTAAGGGTTTTTTTCTACAAAACTGTTACAAATTTCAGGCGCTACGCACCGGGCCATCGACACTACGCACAGAAGAGGAAGCCACAGTGTTAAATTACATTGCATTGTGCATCGAAGGCCAGGCGCTATGCACTGGTGAAGCGCTGTGCACATGCCCAGTCTGACATCCGACTGCCTGCAAATCGACCCAACACTATGCACACGAAGGCCCGATAGGAACGGCCTGTCGGGTGGTGCTATGAACAGAGGGATTTTTGGCCCAATTTTCCCAAAAGAGCCCAAAAGAAAAATGTTTTCTTCCAAGCTCCTGCAAAGGGTTAGACAAGGTTGGTGTCCCTACTTCTTTTCCCTCTAATATTTTCTTTTACATCCATAATCAAAGAAGAATATCAAAATCCTAAACTTGGCAAAAACCCTAATCTTCATGGCCAACTATCATTTGACTTTCTAGGGTAGAAATTACCATTTTGAGAGTGATCATGGGCATAAAGACACTCAATTTAAGACAAGCCTCCTCCTAAACTCCGAAATCATTCCTTGATTACCTCAATTTTCCGTCATTTGCTAAAAACCTGCCCTCACATCATTCATTTTTCCTTCCTAGACCCAAAGGCTCTCACCAAGCTAAAAATCATTTTTTTTCTAGATAATTCACCATGTCTGAGGGAGAGATCAGTACCAGCAGTGATGAAGGCCAAAGGCATATCTAGCTAAAACACAAGGTAGGAAGGGTTAACAAGTTTGAGCCTTCAGACAACATTTAAATCACCTCTTCTCCCATGATCCTCGCATATTTTCAAGATGTTGGATGCTATCAGTTCTGTGAGAGGGTTAAACAAGTCCAAAGCCACTCAGATTTGACTAGGTTGTTCATTCTCAGCCTACAAAACCACCAAGTCAACGTAGCAGGAGTAAATTTTGAACTCTCATCTGAATCCATTGCTAAAGCCATAGGAATACCAATTATTGGTGAGAGATGGTTTAAACAGAAGAAATTGGACTTGAGCTACTATGAGCCCTTCCTCAAACCTAGTTGTCAACAAGACTGCAGGGCTATTTTCCCCTTCTCCCACCTACTAGAGAGATATGCTCTACTAATGATGCAGATCATCAAGTACTTCACTTGTGAGGGGGGGTATTCTAGGGTATATTCATATCACATAAGGCTGTTGATGCACTTCACCAAGATTAAGTTGCTAAACCTACCATACTATCTCTACTAGAGCATTGAAAAAATGGCTTTAGTGGTCAAGAAAATAAGTTATTCCCACAAAATGCAGAGCCTTTTTCACAAATCCTTGATTAAGATGATTTTTTAACACCAGTTGGAGTAGTAGGGAGTTCCTTGGGAAGTTTTCATCTCACATGATGTATTTGCAAATACCCAAGCCTTCATTCAGCAAAATTTCCCCTCCACCTCTCACTCACTTACCTCCAATCCTCCATCAGCTCCACCTATGCCTTCTCCACAAGGAAACCTACCGTTTTCCTCTTCTCCTAATGGATCAAGTGAAGATAATGATAGTATAAATAAAGAAAAAACACATGACAGTGGAAATGAGGAAAACAATGAGGCAAGTACAGAGTTTGATGAGGAACAAGGAGGTGACAACAACCATGAAGAAAAATAAGATGATGATGGAAGTGATGAAAAAAGTGGGGCAGATACAAATTCTAATGAGGAAGAGTAGGAAGATGATGATGTCAATGAAGAGGGAGATGAAAATGTCAGTCAGAAAGAGGAAAACAATAAGCACTTGGAGCAAGACAGTGATAGTAATGACATAAATAAATCAATCCCATGTATAGAAAAAGATATTGCTGATGAAGAAGATGAAGACATAGAGGATAATGAAGGGAATGCTGAAGATGACAGTCAGCAGGAAGATGCGCAAGACAGCCAGGAAAAGAAGGTACATGAGCATGACAGTGAGCACAATGATAGTGAAAAAAGTGCTGAAATGAATGAAGATGATGATCTTGAATAAATAGAGATAAATGATGAGGAAACAAAATATCAAAAACAAGGAGATGATGAAGTTGAAACCGAGTTTGAAGGGGCAAGCAGTGACCAAAGCAGTAGCACTGATAAGACAGTCAATGATGAGCAAGGCAGCCAAGGAAATAGTCATGATAGTCATGACACCTGTCATGACTATCATGACTTAAATGAGCCTCTAATGAGAAAGAGAATAAAAATGACATTGCAGGGAATCATAAAGAAGAAGACCTTAATGAAAATTTTAGAAAATTATATATTATAGAGCAATGCGAAACATAAAATATGAAAAAAACACAAGCACACAAAACACATAAAACGAGAGAGACACATATATACGTCGTTCACCCACCTTGGGCTACGTCCACCCCGAACAGCCAATCCTTCTTTTCTATTATCTAGCAAAATGAAGAGACACAACGTACAACAGATCCACTGTAATATCCTCTGTTCTCTCTCACAATATCCCTCTTTGTTTCTAGCTCTGAGAATAATCATACAGTCCATAGTCATAATACAATACCCTATAAAAATTGGGGGGTTGCCTTCTAGGGAGGAAAACACTAAACTAAACATAACTTCTACCGTCAGATCATCTTACTAATGAACGACCCAGATTGACTAGAAATTACCATACTTTTAAAAGGAAATTTTACATATATTTTTAGCTTCGGGGGTGCTACCCCCGAAATCCCCACCGGGGGACCACTGGCCCCTGGACCCCCCAGCCGGGTGGTCAGCCCCCCCAGACCCCGCGAGGGGGAAAAGTCCCCCCAGCACCCCCCCGCTGCAGGGGTATAAAATTTTCCTGGGGTATACATTAGGCTAAAATAAGGATCTTTGAATCAGGATGAAAATCAGGCTCCACACCCAACAATCTCCCACTTGGAGATTGATTGTAGCAACTCCACCGATGCTTCATTTTCTGGACAATGAATCCTCTTTGGACCTGGATGTTTCTCATATTTATCATCATCCTTGAAGACCAATTGAAACTGAGAATATTCTCAGTTTCTCCCTGGTTACAACTTATGTTAGCATATCTACAGGATTTTGGCTAGTGTGTATCTTTTCCAGCTTCAACTGTCCATCTTCCAATACTGGCCATATGAAATGGTACTTGAGTTGTATGTGTTTAGTCCTGGAATGAAATGCTGAGTTCTTTGCAAGATGAATGGCACTTTGGCTATCACTGTATAACGTGCCCATATCATGATTCTTACCCAATTCATCCATAAACATTTGTAACCAAATCATTTCTTTACTAGCCTCTGTAGCAGCAACACACTCTACTTCTGTTGTTGAAAGTGCAACAACAATTTGGATTTTTGAAACCCAACTAATAGTTGTTCCACCTACAATAAATACATCCTGTAGTGCTTCTCCTATTATCTTTGTCACCTCCCATATCTGCATCAACATATCCCTGTAGAGCAATGTTTGAACCACCAAAGCATAGTGCTTGATTTATGGTACCTCTCAAATATCTGAGAATCCATGTCACTGCCATCCAATGTTCCTTTCCTGGATTGTTCATGTACCTACTTACAACTCCCACTGCATGTGCAATATTAGGCCTTGTGAAGACCATTGCATACATTAAGCTTCTAACTACTGATGCATATGGAGCTTTAGACATATAGTCCATTTGTTCTTGGGTGTTGGGGCACATCTCCTTAATAATTTTGAAATGGCTAGCAAAAGGTGTACTAACTGGTTTTACATTCTGCATATTAAATCTTTTCAACACCTTTTGCATGTACTCATTCTAAGACAGTGTTAATTTGTGATTTTTCCTGTCTCTACTTATTCTCATACCGAGGATTTTTTCTGCAACTCCCAAATCCTTCATTGCAAATGAATTTTCCAATTTTCTTTTGAGCACATTTATTTCCTGCATGTTAGACCCTGCAACAAGCATGTCATCTACATACAATAACAATATAATATAGCTACCATTATTTTTCTTTTTTCAGATAAACACAATGATCAGAGTGACATCTAGTATAACCTTGTTCAGACATAATGCTGTCAAATTTTAGATACCACTGCCTTGGAGACTGTTTTAAGCCATACAAGATCTTCTTTAACCTGCACACTAATTTTTCTTTCCCTTTCAACTCATAGCCTTCTAGTTGCTCCATATAGATCTCTTCCTCCAAATCTCCATGGAGAAATTTTGTCTTTACATCTAACTGTTCAAGATGTAAATATTCCGTTGCGACAAGACTTAAAATAGTTCTGATTGAATTCATCTTATCTTCTTCTCTGTCTAGCTTTCCATGAGAGCCTTAAACTCTTTAAATCTGTCAAAGACTTCAGATTTCTTCCTCAAGAAATATATCCATGTATTCCTTGAGAAGTCATCTATGAATGAAACATATTACATAGACTTACCCAGTGATGGAATCGACAGAGGTCCAAACACACCACTGTGCACAAGCTCTAATATCTTGTTCGCCCTCTTAGCACCAGAAGGAAAACTCACCCAATTCTACTTTCCATATACACAATGTTCATAGAAATTGAAATCCAAAGAGCTATTAGATATATCTTCTACCATACCACTTCCATGCAGTATCGAAAGGCCCTTCTATCCAATATGTCCAAGCCTTTGATGCCATAGCATGGTCTGTTCTCTAGAGACCACTAGGCTTTATGCTCCACTTTCGGGAACCACAGAACTGTTGCACCTAGAAATAACATTGCTGCCTTGAAGCTTGTATAGAGTTCCAATCCAAACTCCCCGCATTAATACCAGTGCTCCACGAACCATATTACAGGTATGTTTCTCGAACACTATTTTTACACCCGCATCATCCATCCTGCTTACAAAAATAAAATTTCTAGACAATGCAGGAATGTGCAGAAGACCAAGAAATGTTCTAATCCTTCCACCTTGCAGCTTCAGATTGACTTTTCCACGTCCAACAATTATGGCCTTCCTATCATCACCTAAGAAGACATCACCGCCATCATATTTCTCATACTCGCAGAACCACTTTCTATGGGGAGTGAAGTGAAAGGATGCACCCAAGTTAGTCAACCATGACTCATGATCTACATTTGTATTTGAAGAAGAAGCCAAATACACATCCCCACCTTCATCTGAGGTGGTTTTTGCCTCTGCAGAAGGAGCATAATTAGATCCCTTTCCTTTCTCTGGAGCTTTAGATCTATAGTCCTTTTTGTAGTGCCCTTCCTTTCCGCATTTCCAGCACACCTTTACAAACTTTCCAGGAGATTTAGATCTCCCTCTAGATTTAGATCTCCCACTCGAAACCGTATTCTTTTTTTTGTTCTGGGACCTTCCTCATACAGATAAGGCATCTCCATTTGGACCCTCTATATTTCTCCGCTTCATTTCCTCTGACAGCAAGGTTGAGACAATGTCATCAAAATTCAAGGTAGTTGTATTGCTACCTATTGTAATAACCAGACTGTCCCACAAGTTTGGTAGAGAACAAAACAAACTGATGCACTTACCTTCATCTGATATTTTAATATCAATAGATGACAGCTAACTTACCATAGTATAGAAGGTGTTCAAATTATTTTTCACCGAGTCTCCATCCTTCATCCTTAGGTTATACAACTTTCTCCGCAAGAACAATTTATTCACCAGAGACTTAGATTGGTACAAAATCCCTAGCTTGTCCCACAAGGTCTTCGCCGTAGCTTCCCCAGATACATTCAACAATACTAAATCTGAGACACACAATCGTATTGTGCTCTTTTTCTTCCAATCTAGCTTCTTCCAGTTTTCATCTAACTTTGTTGTTGGTTTAGTACCTGGATCTACTGTGATCCACTGATATTTATCCACCAGTAGATCCTCCATATTGAGTTTCCACAACTAAAAAATATGACCATTAAATTTCTCGATCTATATCTTCCCTCCACTCACCATATTATTTTACCACAAGAATTGATCCCACAGATCTCCCACTGAATAGGGTCTACCTCAGGCTCGAGAAAAATACCCCTCAGCAGCAAAGGCGTCCTCTTGAAGTTGAAACTGCTCTGATACCAAATGTAGTTTTTAACCCTGTACATAAATTATCTGCAAACGAATCTTAAAAACAAAAAATAAAGAGTAGAAAGAGCATAAAACGTGAAACATATAAACACAAAGATTTTCCCATGGATGCCAAATCGGGACGACCAACTTGATTTTTCATTATATTCCTTATAGTGTTACAACAAATATATATACGTGCTGAAGCATACATAAACCCCAATCCATTAACCCTGTATTAGAACACAACCGTAGTTCCTTTCACCGGATCTACAAAATACTAGGGGACGAAAACCATCGTAACCCAAAACCATGTGCAAACCCATGCACAAAACCATGGGCGGATCTGCCCACCAAAAAATAAGAACCAAATTTTTTTTCTGGGTCGCTGCTTTGGACCCCGACAGGGGGGGCTACCGCCCCCCTATGACCTCCCCAACGTTGCACCCAACACAACGTACACGGGGGGCTATTTCCCCCCCTGTGACCCCCCCGCGCGTGATTAGTCGTGGAAAGAATATAACACAAACCCAACATAAATAAGGTCTATTTCATTGGCTATAGTGAAACATCCAAGGAATATAGGATCTACATTCTCGGTAGCATGAATATCATCACTAAAAGGGATGTGAAGTTCTAGGAGGAGAACGCCTTGAAGAGATATGATATAGATTGGATCATTATATTATCCATCTCGATGCATTTGGAGTGGAAAAAGTGGAGTAATAAGCTCACAACATTGTTTTTACCAGTGGGACCTAGTTTGGAAAAATGGGGTATGAAACCTTTCAAGAGAATTTTGAGGCATCAAACAATGTTTTTTTGGGGTAAAACTATTTTTCTTTAGTGCAACACCATGTCATTCTACTCTACACAGAAATATATTTCCAACGACGCAAGAAGCGCATCAATCAGAATCTGTATGAAAGCGATATGCCACTCAGAAGTTTACCTTCTTGTTTTCACACCTATAGTTTGAAAGGATGTGACATCAACTCCCATTATTCATGGAAAAGGGGATAGAAAAATTATTATGTTGTAAAAAACTCTAGAAGAGTCTATCTAATAACTCTAGTTAAGAGTTGATGTAGTTAAAATTAACCACTAGTAGGCTATCAGGTTGTGTTATAACTAGGTCGCTGAGAGGAATAAGCATTCCATTCCTTCGAGAGAATTTAGCTCCATAGATGAGACAAGATAGCTAGGAGAGATAGGAGGTAGAGCACACATAGAGGATATATGCACTGTAGCACCCCACGGGCCATATGCATTACTTCTTTATACCTGCAGCCATATTTCTAGACAGATAAAGAGAGCAAAGCAGCCTCACCTTCCAGTTGGGTTTTCTCTTGAAATAATTTCCAAGAAAGCATATATTGTGTCTTATGTGTGTGTTTGTGTGAGTTAATTTTTTTTTTCTCTAATTTTCTGCATAATTTCCATTCGCATGCATGCACTAATTACAGTTAAATATACACATCTAGAATTTTAATAAAACTGCAATAGTGTAAAATTTTAGTATTTAGTACATTATTATCATATTTTTTGTGAATATTTGTCAAGTGGGATATCCATGATAGTTTACAGATCATTTGGTATTAGAGTAGGTTTCTTTGGGTATTTTGTGGAGAGTTCAGGGATCTAGATCAACGAGTCCTAAAATTGTAAAACCCTAGTTATGGGTGATGAATTTGTAAATGAACCTCGTGATCCTCTAGAGGTTAGGTTTATGCGGCTGGAAAAGCAAGTCACATATATCAATTTCAATGTAAGCCTCCTCTGTTGGCATTGATTTCAACAAGATCTTGGTGCTGCTGGTCATATGCATATGTGATGATGATGTGGTGATGTGTGTTTGTCTTGATGATCTTGTTAGTTGGCATTGACGTCAACATGATTTTTACATGACCTTGTGGAGGTGATTTAATGATGTTGTGATTGCCGAGGAGATGGATTCCATAAATTTTATTTTTATTTGCAGATGATGTTGCTACAGGAGATTGGAGAGCTTCTCATATTTTGTTGAATGGAGATGTTGCTGTTGTAGGTGTTTCATATATATCTACATGTCTTGGAGACATTCGATTGTTGCTTCATGTAATGAGTTGTGGTCATTTGTGTTGAAGATGATTCCACCAATATTGGAGGAAATTGTATGACATGATGATGATGCTACATGAGATGGAAATGTTGCTATAGGTATTGGAGATGTTTTTACAAGTGTTGGACATATTGTGATTTCTGCTTGAGGAGCTGGAGGTGTTGGTCATGGTACTAAAGTTGGAAAATAGGTCTAGCATGTCATATAATTTTTTATTGCCTATTCATTAGTTGTAGACTTATCATAGTGGCTTGGAGGAGTGTTCAAACACGGGAGAAGATAGTCGAGCAGGTGGTAGAGGTTTTTGGTTGAAGGACTTATGTTTTACTTCAGTTTTAGGCAGAGTCCCAAGAATATTGAGTCAAGGGAGTGACTGAGATGCTAAGGATGCATGGAGGAGGGATCAAGCGAGCAGTTATAGCCCCAAAAATCCATAGTCACATGCAGGACAATGCTAAGGTAGTGACTATGGGATTCATAGAAATAGCTCTGCATTCCTCATATTGTTGAGCTATTTTTTCTGTATTTTATGACTTCCTTGATCAAAATGTTTTGGTTTATTTTTGGAAATGTTTATGGCACCTCTATAATATGATTAAAGATGAAAAGATAAAAAAGGCTAATGGATTTAGTGGTTAATTGAGTCAATGAGTTGAATCTGGATCCAATCTAGTATATGAATTTTATTGTTGAGCTCAGTAGTTTTGTGTAATTGTTGATTTAAGAACTTGATTTCATATTTATATTTGAGATAGATCATTGTTAGTATGGTTGATTGCACTATTTTGTGGAGAGAGTACGTGTTTGGAGAAGACCCTGTAAACTGTGTGAGATTTATTATGCATATTTTTATAATTAGTTTGTAGTAGTAGCAACAGATTGATGAAGCCTATTTTACTGATATGTTTATTTTGTATGAAATATGTTGATGTGTGGATTGGAGTAGAGTTTGAGGAGATTATTTCCCGTTGGAGAAAATTCTTTGTGTGGTATTTTTGATGGCATCTTGTGATGAAAATTTGTTTGAGATTTGATGTTGTGTTGCTGCAGTGCTAATGTTGAGAAATTTTTCAGATTCTAGTATGAAAATATATGAAATGAGGCTCCCATGGAGTTACTAAAGGCATGGATACTTTGATTATACAATGAGTTGGCAGATTCAGTAGATGGAAGATTGTTCTCCATCCAATGGTGGTTGGATAGTTCGATAGAAACTGATGAAGGTTCTTTAGTCATGATAGAATCAATAGATCAGTGTATGTAGAGTCAATTGTGAGTTTAGGAGTAACCAGGCGAGGACCATTGATCATGGTGGCCTTTAGTGGATGGTATTCTATAGATATATGAGGGAAATAATTTCCTATGTGACATTTCTAACATATTTTGAAAGAAGTTGAGTATTGAAGGTTCATGGGAGTGAGTTGATCCATGTATAATTTGTTCAAATATTAAGGAAATAATTGAGCAGTGTAGCAACAACACGGTAGTTTTTTTTGTGGGATGGGTTTTCCACCAGAAACACTTATGTCTATATGTTGATTGATATCATGGTTGCATTTTTATTTTTGTTTCTCTAATATATGATTATATGTTTCAGTTTATGCATGCTTAAATATTAAATAATTGGAGAAAAAGTTTAAAAGTGCCACACCACTGATTCGCTCCCTCCCCTCTCAGTAGTGATACAATTTCTAAAATCCTGATGGCAGCCTTGAATAGAAAGTTTGGGATTTTTGGAAAAAATCCTGGTTTGAATGGAGAGGATAGTTCAGAACGATGATTAGAAGATTGGGGGGGAAATGGAGAACTAGTCGAAGAAAGATCCTGAAAAAACATCAGCCAAGTTTGTGTCGTGAACCAATCATAGCCCCCATTCAAAATGGAACAAAAGGTCGATATCAAGTTGTACCATGGAGATATCGATGCTTTGAAGCTAAAAATTTGGTTTCATCAATTGGAAATCTATTTCAGCATCCATCATATTGAAGAAGGACAAAAAAACTCATTTGCGTGAATGAAATTGGAAGGTCGGGCTTGACTTAGTGGGAGAGCCACATGGAAACCCTCAGGTTGATGGGAGAACCCCCTATGACTAAGTGAAAATATTTAAAAACCCTCATTAAGTCATATTTTTATCCTATGGATGACCAGTGGATCCGGTGGCATTACTTCAGGAAAAGGCCAAGACAAAGCATCTAGGAGTACACCAGAATATTCATAAAGATTCCTATAATGTTGGGTATATCTCAAAAGAGCCTAGATGTACTACTCAAGTATATGGGGGGTTTGCACTAGCATCTATGTCAGCAAGTGATGTTGTTCAAGCCCAAATCGGTGGACAAGGCTTTTTTACAAGCACAAAACATGGAGAACATAGGTTTGAAGAGAGCACAATCAAGTGGATTGAAGCAAAAGGAGCAAAAAAAATCTTCTAAGGAGAGGAGCAAGAAGAAAAAAGGGGGAAAAGGTAAGAATAAGGAAGCCACAAAATTCTAGTGCAAATATCCTAGCAAGCACTGCAACCACTGTAACATTCATGGCCAAAAAAGGAGAAGTGTTGTAAGTTACATCCATAGCTAAACTCGAAGAAAAAGAAGAAATATAATATGAAGAAGAAACTCATGGGCACTGATTCAAGAAACCAAGTTGAAAGAAACTCAAACATGAATGAGAATACTGTTTGTATGTCGGTGGAGAAAGAGGTGAATCTAGGTAGCCTTCAGCAATAGAAAGCCAAAGAAATTTATAAACACTTTCATATAAATATACAGGACTAGAAGACAAATATTGATGCTCTATTTGACTTAGGATCATAGTTAAATCTCATTGCAGTAGAGCTGGTCAAGAATTTGGGGATGGAATTTTGTGATCATCCAAACCCATATCCAATGGGATGGGTAAATAATGATGCAGAGCTGAAGGTAAAAAAAAAGTGAACATTTATATTTTCTATGAGTGTTGATTTTATTGATGAAGTAGATTTGGATGTGGTTCCCCTTGATGTATGTGGATTTGTGTTTCAGAGTCCATACGAGTGTGTGTGTGATGAAATACTCATGAGGAAAGCCAACTAGTATCACCTTGTCAAGGACGTAAATTCATTCATCATCAACACATATAGAGGCAAGTAAAAAATATCACTAGCAAGTGCCAACCAAGCCAAGAAATTGATAATTTTGAGAAAGAAGCATGTTTTACTTTTTATACAAGAAATTCAGTCTAAAGAGGAATCAATAAGAGATAAGGAATCCCTAAAGGGGTGTACTAAGATACATAAACAAAAATTGGAGGAGCTTTTATAGGAATACAAGGATGTGTTCCAAGATCCTATAAGGCTACCACCTAAGAGGGAAGTGGATCACAAGATCCAACTATTTTCTAATTCCCCCTTCCCATATATTGGGATATACATGCAGTCTGTTATGGAAGCAAGTGAGGTGAAAAAAAAATTATGTCAGTTGTTGGAACATAGTGTTAATCGACTGAGTACATCACCATGTGGGTCACCCATTATCATTGTGCCAAAGAAAGGTGGGACTTGGCAGATGTGTATATATTACAGGGAATTGAGCAAAATCACAGTTAAGAAAAAATTCCCCCTGATTAGGATAGATGATGTAATCACTCATTAAGTTTTAAAACTTTCATTGATAGGATCATATAGGTCTTTCACCAAAATTGATGTGGTCTCCTAAGTCATTTTTTGAGATATCTGAATTTTTTTTCATTTGATGAAGTCTACTATAAGTTTAAAACCCATCCCAAACCATGTAATATCATGTCAAATCAACCTAATATCATCTAGTTGTCATTCTCATGCATTTTTTCCACAAAACATTCCACTAGTAAGTTTTTTTCAGATTTTCGTAGTGATTTACAAAGGAAATCTGCAGATTTCGCTACGAAACTACCTAATAGTTTTGTAGAAAATCTGTCAGAAGCCTAATTGTCTTTGCTACGAAAATTTGATTTTTCAGTTAGGGTTTTCAGAGCTATGTGAGGTGTTAGTTTATGATTAGACGAGTAAAGGTGGAGGTCATTCAGGGTTGTTATGGTATGTTTCAAATATACACAGCCATGTTTGCTATCATTATTGTCTTTTATAGTCACATGTGTCATCGTCAAACTTTGAGTTGTCAAAATTACATTTTAAAATTTACCCTAAGCTGCTATTTTTCATTCAGCATTCATTCTTGCATGTGAAGCATATCACTTTCAATGTTTGAGAGCTGCTTCACCACACCAAGTAGCTTGTTGTCCAATTTTTCTTTACAGATGTCACATTTTTAAGAGGGAAGCTTAGTTATAAAGAGAGATTGCCATGAAGGAGAAGCTATACAAAGTAGGATCTATGGTTAGATATAAGCCCATGGACCTTAATCTATTCATGGAGGAACCTAGCTTTACGGAAACATTCACCAATTCAGGTTTCTTGAATTTATGCTGAAGCTTCAAGGGAATTTGCTATCTTTTTGGACTGTGGGAACAATAAATTTCAAGAGCATATTATGTATGAGAAAATATGAATTTGGAAATACTGAGATGGATTATTGTCAAGCACAAAACAAGGAAAAATAAGCTCAGTAATTCTTATGTAATTTTGTTCTATCAGTCTCTTACTTTGTAATTTATGGAAGCAAGTGAGGTGAAGAAACAATTGTGTCAGTTGTTGGAACATAGTGTCATTCGACTGAGTACATCACCATGTGGGTCACCCATCATCATTGTGCCAAAGAAAGATGGGACTTGGAAGATGTGTATATATTACAGGGAATTGAGAAAAATCACGGTTAAGAAAAAATGCCCCCTGATTAGGATAGATGATGTAATCACTCATTAAGTTTTAAAACTTTCATTGATAGGATCATACATGTCATTCACCAAAATTGATGTGGTCTCCTAAGTCATTTTTTGAGATATCTGAAATTTTTTTCATTTGATGAAGTCTACCATAAGTTTAAAACCCATCCCAAACCATGTCATATCATGTAAAATCAACCTAATATCATCTAGTTGTCATTCTCATGCATTTTTACCACAAAAAATTCCACTAGTAAGTTTTTTCAGATTTTCGTAGCGATTTACAAACGAAATCTACAGATTTTGCTACCAAACTGCCTAATATTTTTATAGCGAATCTGTCAGAAGTCTAATTGTCTTTGCTAAGAAAATTTTATTTTCCAGCTAAGGTTTTCATAGCTATGTGATGTGTCAGTTTATGATTAGAGGAGTAAAGGTGGAGGTCATTTAGGGTTGTTATGGTATGTTTCAAATGTACACAACCATGTCTGCTATCATTATTGTCTTTTATAGTCACATGTGTCATCATCAAACTTTGAGTTTTCAAAATTAAATTTTAAAATTTACCCTAAGCTGATTTTTTTCATTCAACATTCATTCTTGCATGTGAAGCATCTCACTTTCAATGTTTGAGAGCTGCTTCACCACACCAAGTAGCTTGCTGTCCAATTTGTCTTTACAGATGTCACATTTTTAAGAGGGAAGCTTAGTTATAAAGAGAGATGGCCATGAAGGAGAAGCTATACAAAGGAGGATCTATGGTTAGATAGAAGCCCATGGACCTTAATATATTCATGGAGGAACCTATCTTTGCGAAAACATTCACCAATTCAGGTTGCTTGAATTTCTGTTGAAGCTTCAAGGGAATTTGTTGTGTTTTTGGACTGTGGGAGCAGTAAATTTCAAGAGCATATTATGTATGAAAAAATATGAATTTGGAAATACGTAGATGGATTATTGTCAAGCACAAAACAAGGAAAAATAACCTCCTTCACTTTTTTCACGGGTGCTACCAGTTTGGATATTCTAAGATATCTCTGGGACCTATTTTCAGAATCCATAATTTTCCTGCTTTATACATGTTATTCTGATGCAGATTCTGGATAGCTGGAGATGATTTTCAAAAAAAAAAAGAGAGTTTTTTCTTCAGAAATAACTGATCTACAAAATCCTCCTCTAGTTTTTCAACAAAAATCAAGGATCTGGAGATATAAGATCATTTATGAGCCCTAAAATTTAGAAAAAATAACTCTGTTTTTATTAATAGAGAAACTTGCCAAATGGTGAAAATATTGTTTCTTGAGGAGGATAAGAGGTGGTTTGAACCTATTATGTTGTAACATACTTCATCATATCATATTACAGACCTACAAACCAAATTTTGAAGAAAATAAAAAAAAAAAACAAATTTTGGTTTTTTAGGCACTTTTGTAGCATTTTTCAGGCTTGAAGCTAGAAAAACGGTACGAAAATTCTGAAGATGAAATTTTCCTTTGGAATTCAGTTTTTTTAAGGATTAAGGAGGGGAGTTGTTTTTTTTTCAAAATTTTTTGGCACAATAAAGGTTTTTGACCAACAAAGTTGGCAAGGAGATGGATGAAAAGATAAGATTTCATATGCTACAAAAACTCGCTACGAAACTGCCTAAAGATGCTCTGTTTTGTAGTGAGGGGTTTTTTAAGGATTTTTGAAGGTTCAAAGGACATATGGAAGAGTAGAAAGTCATGTGGAGGCATAAAAACATATAGGGATACATCTCAACAAAGAATCATCACCTGACATATGCACCACTCATACAAAACAACATGAAGACAAAATTATAGTTGTTATTGACTCTTTCGTGGAAAATAGGATAGTTGTTACTAAATTATTCGAAATGGTATTAATGTCTTATTTCATGGAGAATTACATTCGAGCACTTGATCCTTATCTATGTAATGATCCCACTATTAGATAAGTGAAGGTAATAAATAGGTAGTTGAGTCCTATTAGGTCTCTAACTCATAAACTTAGTAGGTGTCATTATCATTACAATGTATTTGGATTTTTAGTTAGATTAGGTGTCAAGAGAAGGATTCAAAGGTCCAACTTGAATGCAGATCCAATGTGAAAGTGCGTAAGCCTATTAATGGGCAGACTATCAAATAGAGAAAGGGTTGGGAGATGGTTACTTGACACTACCACTATTGTAATATTTTGATATCAGAAATATACAGTTGCAGCATGCCTATTTCAGACTTGAGATTCTTTTCTGTATTCTTATGTAATTTTGTTCTATCAGTATCTTACTTTCTCTCTAGTGTTCTAGTTGTATAATCACTTGGAATTCATGATCACATGCTCCAACTTCCTATTTACACCTAGTCTGTTGTTTTGTCAATATTTATTAGTTTGCTCATGTATAATCACTTGGAATTCATGGTGACATGCTCCAACTTCCTGTATGCATATAACTTGTTGTTTTGTCCTTCATGTATGGTTTAATAAGAATAAAATTGCCTCAACTTCCATGAGATAGGTTAACTTCTGACTTAGTTTTCGTATCGACTCCATAAGCCCAATGGTAGCTAGTTGTTTACATCTTTCACCTACATAAAAGCAACACATTCAATCCAATTCAGAGTTAGCCATCTATTTTCAGGTTATTCATTGAATATCCTTTATCCTTTTGAGGGAGCCCTCTCAGATTGGAAAGGCTAATTTCCAGTTACAAGTTGGTTTGAAATAGTTACTCCAAGTTTAACAGTGAAGTAGCCCAACAAGACTCAATTTTTTGATAACATTTTGGTGCCATTGCCGGGGAGACGAGAGGTGTAAATTTTCCCTGGGAAGAACGAAAAAGTTTCAGTTTTAAAGTTTGATAGTAATAGACACTTAGGCACATATTGGTTGTATTTATGCTCTAGCGAATCCACTCATCAAATAATCAGTTGGAAGGTGACTCCACTGCTTAAGTATAATTAGCTTGATGAAGTTCCAAGATGACTTCTATTGCAAGAATAAATGCCAGGTATGCCCCTATGTATCAGTCTCACATCCCTGGCTTTCCAAAGCCTGTGCCAAAGGACGTTTGGTTAACTGATCTTCTCATATTTAAAAATGAAAAGAAAGAAAATGTTGCTCTTCATTTGGTTATATTTCATATGCATGTACACACACTTAACATTCAGTTCCATGAGGATTGACTCATGAAGATGTTTATCATCACTTTAGAAGGAAAATCATGGTCTTGGTACGAAATCCTGCCAAATGGTTCCTTATATTCTCTCGCTGATTTCCATGTTTCATTTTATGAGATGCATAAAGAATGTCATTCTTCCTTATTTCTGGTCAAAGACTATTATTAACACTGTGTGAGTTTTATTGAATATTTGGAGAATTGTTATGAAGATGATGAGTTCATGGATGAGGAAATTTTAGAGGCCCTTCACCGCAATCCCTTTCATCACCAGGAAGAAAGGATAGCCTCTCTCTTAGATGAAAATGAAACCCAACAGGATTTTATTTGTGACAATCATGTTACATCCTCTGAGTTTGATGAAAATTTGTAGCAGAGTTGTCAGTGTTTTGATCATCAGGAATATGAGAATCATTTCAAACAACAAGAGGAAATACTGGAAGATAATTGCTATAATCCTCAGGTAAAGGAAGAAATTTATTCTTCATGTCATTCCTTGCATCATCCTACATCAAATGAAAAAAAATTTAAAAAGAAAATTTTAGACAATCAGATGGGTATGCTTGTTGAATCATATGAAGAGTTACCTTTAGAAATTTCTATGGTACATGTTGAGGTAGTTCCTTTTGAAAGTGTCCAAGAGTATTCCAAGTACTTCTTCCACTCAAATGAAAATAATGAGGAGCATATTTTTTCTTTTTTATTTGAGGAAGGTCACAAGGGTTATAATGAAGAATCTGAACGAGGAACACCATCAAAGGATCATATTTAGTCACACTTTCTTGTTGATCAACAAGAATTATTCGTGCATACTCTCAAAGATCCTTTTGTAGCTCTGTTGGAATCTTATATTGGAATGAATTTATATATGATTTTCAGTTATGTATACAAGTTTATATGGTAGAATAAATTTTCATCTATCAGGAATGGTTTTATGATTAGAGAAGTGGAATGTCTGTTCCTATCTAGTACTCAACTTCTTGATTGGCATCATTGGAAGTGTGAGATCACTTGATTCAGGTTTTATGCTAAGCAAGTAGAGTAGGATCATTTGTATATAGATAAGCTTGAAGATCTAGCATTTTTTCAGTTTTAATTTTAAATTCAGCATGTGTACTTTGAATTCTTTAACAGCTACTGGTTTTTTCAGTGCCAAGGTTACAGGTCAGAAAAAGTTGCAAGTTTTCATTTTGAAGATGGAAGTAGCCCAATAGAGGTGGCATTGGAACTAATATTTCTTTGTTGTACTTATGACTCATTAAGTTTTAAAACTTTCATTCATAGGGTCATACAGGTCATTCACCAAAATTGATGTCGTCTCCTAAGTCATTTTTTGAGATATCTGAAACTTTTTTGCATTTGATGAAGTCTACCATAAGTTTAAAACCCATCCCAAACCATGTCATATCATGTAAAATAAACCTAATCTCATCTAGTTGTCATTCTCATGCATTTTTACCACAAAATGTTCCACTAGTCAGTTTTTCATATTTTCATAGTGATTTACAAAGGAAATCTGCAGATTTCGCTATGAAACTGCCTAATAGTTTTGTCACGAATCTGTCAGAAGCCTAACTATCTTCGCTACGAAAATGCATTTTTTTAGTCAGGGTTGTCAGAGCTATGTGAGGTGTCAATTTATTAATATAGGAGTAAAGGTGGAGGTCATTCAAGGTTGTTATGGTAAGTTTCAAATGTACACAACCATGTCTGCTATCATTATTGTATTTTATAGTCACATGTGTCATCATCAAACTTTGAATTGTCAAAATTACCTTTTAAACTTTACCCTAAGTTGCTATTTTTCATTCATCATTCATTCTTTCATGTGAAGAATCTCACTATCAATTTTTGAGAGTTACTTCACCACACCAAGCAGCTTGCTGTCCAATTTGTCTTTACAGGTGTCGCATTTTTAAGAGGCAAGCTTAGTTATAAAGAGAGATGGACATGAAGGATAAAGTATAAAAATGAGACTTTGTGGTTATATATAAGCCCATTGACCTTAATTTATTCATGGAGGAACCTAACTTTGCTGAAACATTCACCAATTCAGGGTGCTTGAAGTTTTGCTAAAGCTTCAAGGGAATGTGTTGCATTTTTTTACTGTGGGAGCAGTAATTTTAAAGAGCAGATTATGGATGAAAAAATATGAATTTGGAAATACTAAGAGGGATTATTTTCAAGCACAAAAAATTTAAAAATAGCCTCCTTCACTTTTTTCACATATGCTACCAGTTTGGATATTCGAAGATATCTCTGGGACCTATTTTCAGAATCTAGAATTTTTCTGTTTTATACATGTTTTTCTAATGCAGATCCTGGACAGCTGGACATGGTTTTCAAAAAACCAAGAGAGGTTTTTATTAAGCAAGAAATTATATACAAAAAAATCCTCTGGGTTTGCAATAGCCGTCAAGGATCTGGATATATAAGATCATTTATGAGCCCTAAAATTCAGAAAAACAGCTCTGTGTTTATTAATAGAGAAACTTGCTGAATGGTGAAAATGTTGTTTCTTTAGGAGGATAAGAGGTTTTTTGAATTATGTTGTAACATAATTCATCATATTGTCTTACAAACCTACAGACCAAATTTTTTAAAAAATCAAAAAACAACAAATTTTGGTTGTTTAGGCAGTTTCGTAGCATGCTTCAGGCTTGAAGCCAAAAAAACGCTACGAAAATTCTTAAGATGAAAATTTTCTTTGGAATTTAGTTTTGTGAAGAATTAAGGAGGGGATTTGTTTGTTTTCAAGATTTTTTGGCATAGTAAAGGTTTTTGACCAGCAAAGGTGGCAAGCAAATGGATGAAAAGGCAAGATTTCATATACTACGAAAACTCGCTACGAAACTACCTAAAGATGCTCTGTTTTGCAGCGAGGGGTTTTTGAAGGATTTTTTAAGGCTAAAAGGACCTATGAAGACCAGAATGCCACGTGGAGGCATCCAAAGATATAGGGAGACATCTCAGCAAATACTCCTCACTTGACATATGTACCACTCATACAAAACAACATGAAGACAAAATTATAGTTGTTATTGACTCTTTCCTAGAAAATTGGACAGTTGTTACTAAATTCTTGGAAATTTTATTTATTTCTTATGCCATGGAGAATTCCATTCAAGAACTTGATCCTTATCTATGTAATGATCCCACTATCCTATTAGGTCTCTAATTCCTAAAGTTAGTAGGTGTCATCATCATTACCATGTATTTGGCGTTTTAGTTAGATTAAGTGTCAACAAAAGGATTCGAAGGTCCAACTTGAAGGCATATCCAATGTGAAGGTTCTAAAGCCTATTAATAGGCAGAATATCAAATAACAAAAGGTTTGGGAGATGGTTACTTGACACTACCATTATTGTAATATTTTGATATCAGAAATATACGGTTGCAGCATGCTTATTTCGGACCTGAGATTCTTCTTTGTATTCTTATGTAATTTTTTTCTATCAGTATTTTACTTTCTCTCCAGTGTTTTAGTTGTATAATCACTTGGAATTCATGATCACATTCTCCAACTTCCTGTTTACACCTACTCTATTATTTTGTCACGATTTATTAGTTTGCTTATGTATAATCAATTGGAATTCATGGATACATGATCCAACTTCCTGTATGCATATAGCTTGTTGTTTTGTCCTTCATGTATGGTTTAATAAGAATACAATTGCTTCAACTTCCATGAGAAAGGTTAACTTGTGACTTAGTTTTCATATCGACTCCATAAGCCCAATGGTAGTTAGTTTTTTATAGCTCTCACCTATGTTAGCCATCAGTAATTTTTGCCCTTCATAGATGACTAAATTATTTCACTAGATTTCTAGAAACAAAGTTCATGAACATTTGGAGTTCTAGAAATCTCACTGCCTTCATCATCGTTAAGATAATTTTTCACTATTTCATCATTCCATCATGTCAAACTTTGCTTACCACCCCCAAAAAACCCAATAGAAGCTCATGTCACTCATTTTATCTATATTTGTGACCTTTGGCCTAGTTTTTTTTTTGTTTTTCCTAAACCCCCACTATTATCTAAGGCCATCAATAAAACAGCTCTATTGTGTCTCCCCAAAATACCCCAACCATTGTTGGTCTCAAAATATTTCTGTAGGCTCTTTAGATAAATCAAGTACATTGGATTTTGGATCTTCAATACATCAATTTATCATAAACTCTATCTTAGACTTGATGATCCCAATTCTAGGTTTCATTCCAAAAGACAAGTCTACTGAACCTTGCACTAGGTTATCGAGGGTTTTACAAAGTCATAGGGTGGATTTGGTATCCTACAAACTGTGCTTTTCCTATATGAAGAAACTATATTTAAAGAAGAAAGGGACAAGTGATTTTGTTAAAAACTCATCAAAGAGGTCATAAAGAACGCATTTTTTGCATAAAGAAAAAATATTGCATGGGGATAGCTACCCCTTGTTCACATTTCCGCAAAAGAATCAAATGGCCATCAACCTAGAAAAAGGTAAGGTAATGGGAAAATAATCACAAGAAGATGATTAACAGTGAGGAGAAAGCAGCAAGCATATGTTTTATGAGAATCGGGGTTTGAGACTACTTTGGCCAAAAAAGGAAGCAACACTAGGGCTTCAAGGACAAAGGTCACCTCAACTCCATCAAGTGGAAATTGAAGACTTTTAGAAATAATTAGTGAGTTTGAGAAGTTTTTGAGAAAAAAGAAGACAACATTATTTACTTTTTTCTAAACAGTCCCAAAACCTAGGAGTTTGGAAGATAGAAAAAAATGATAAAATGATGACAAAGGGCCTCCTTCATAACAACATATGGCATATCAAGGGTTTCAAGCTTCCCTCTAGGGTTTGAAAAAGAGGCACTGATTCCACCTCATCAATAGGTAAAATCAAAGGTCTTAAAGGGATCAAAGGAGGTAGACATAAGCTATACTTCACTACACCAAAGGAAGAAATATGACAAATACTATCAGTGCAAAGGTTTTGACTTCTCAAAATTACAGTCAGAGGGATTTTCAAATAGTCAAAGGCGGCAAGCATGAGGTAAAATTTCCCAAGGAGGTAATTATGACAAGCATGGGTTCACCGTTGATAAAAGGAGGTGCCCAACTCCAAAAAGGACAATGACCAAAAGAAAAATTTGTGTAGGTACTTGCAAAAATAAAAGTGGCCATGGGGAAGACACAAAATGGTTTAAATTGCTCACCTCCCCCCACCATAGATATATCATTGGCAAACTGATAAAATTTTGGGAAACTAGGTCCAAAATAGAAGTAAAGAGATATCAACGCCTTAGAAATAAGCCACTTCAAGGGGGAAACCTCTAATACATTACATTAATGAAAAATTCTTGGATGATACAAATGACAAACCCTCATTTCTATAAATAGGAGTCCATGGGGCCACAATGTAATCCTAGTGGGGCCACAATGTAATCTTAGATGACCTAAAAATAATAATTAAAGTGAAAAATAATAACCATATGGGGGTCACATGGGTACAACAATAAAAATAAGGAGGGATACACTAACATAATAAGGGACTACACTATTAATATAGGGACTTAACATGCCCCTCTCCTTCAAACAAGTGTTGTCCTCAATGCTTTATTATTTCTTGATGCTTCTGTATAAAATTCTCATTCTCCCATGTGGAATCTTCTACAGGAAAGTTCTTCGACTTGCTAAGATACTCTGAAATTGATTGTACTTGTCGAGTTCTTGTGTCTGTGACTGCTTCAAAACTTCTTTCGATGTGATGTTGATCTTCCTATTGTTTCATTAGATTTTGCACCAAAGTTAGGTTATCCTTTGAGAGCTGGAGAACTTGTTGTTGATGCTCGATGTGATCCTCCACTAATTTATCATCCATATTAGCTATTATTTGATCCTTCATACCATCCAAATTAGCCTCCATTTCTAATTTTAAACCATCTATGTCATCTTCGGTTTCTCTTCGTAAGATCGAAATTTGTTGCACTTGGTACCGTAATTTTGATATATCATACTGCAATTCTTCCTCTTCATGCGTTAAATTATAGCTCTTTGAGGGCTTAATTGGTATGGAATTATTTTTTTGAGGCATTATAGGACAGAATAATGATAAAAATTCTAAAATATTCCCTTGGAATCACTTCAAACTGCTTCTTCAAACAAACGTTATGCAATTTTCAAAACCAAATACACACCTTTTTCTTGCTTTTGAGAAGCTCGATATTGAAACTGAATTATCTATGTGATTTTGGATCCTCAATAACTGAAATTTTTCCCTGAAGTAGCCCTCTGAATATTCTTTCGAATGCCATAAGTCTGACATGATTTGGATTCTTGAAGACAAAGTTGTGCCCAATCTCCTACGATGACCTAATTATGGACTGGTTTAGTAGAGTGAACTTGTACGACTTGCCACGTGTCACTGTTTCCTCCTTGGGCTCTAAAATTGATAGAAGTGAAACTATAGTCCATGTAATTCTAGTCACTTTTTATAGAATTCAAATCCGATGCTCAGAGAGAGAGTTATGAATATTTTCGCACGATCACCTCTTTGAGATGAAATTCGGGAGCCTAAAAATGCTCTAACTTCCACAGTCCATATCTCTGAAAATATTGCGAACCAAGCTCTGAAATTTTGTGAAAATATTCCTCATGATTTCCTCTTTGCGCTCTAAAAATTTTAGCTTCTGAACCTTCGTAGAGTAAAATTGATAGCGAAAATTGCACAATGTGTTTAGGTGAAATTCAGGAGCCTCCAAAAATCCCTAACTTTCACAGATCATATCTCCGAAAATATTGCGAACCAAGCTCTGAAATTTTGCAAAAATGTTCCTCGAGAGTTTTGATTCACACTATAAAAATTTTAGCTTCTTAAACTTCGTATAAAAAAAAATATTTCCACAATTCCACGATGATTGGTTTGGAGCAGCGAAAAGCCTAGAATCCAAAGCTCTGATACCAAATGTTGGGAAACCAACTCCAAAATATAAGAAAAGAGATATCAATTCCTTAGAAATAAGCCACTACGAGGGGGAAACCTCTAATACATTACATTAATGAACAACTCTTGGATGATACAAATGAAAAACCCTCCTTTCCATATATATAGGAGTTCATGGGGCCACAATGTAATCCTAACCGACCTAGAAATAATAATGTAAGGGCACAATAATAACAATATGGGGGTTATGGGGGTACAAAAATAACAATAAGGGGGGATACCCTAACATAATAAGGGACTACACTATTAATATAGGGAATTAACATCAAAGGAACAAAAATGTAATTGGTCTGAGAGCAGTAAAGCCTCCAGCAAGGATTTCCTTATCAAAAGCATATTCTGCAAAAGATAGCTAAACACGAATGACACTTCTGCAGGACTATCAAAAATGTTTCCCTACAGGAATATTGATAAGTTCAAAGAAAACCTAAATGTTTCAAATAATGATGGCACATCTAAAGACCAAACTGTTGTTGATACTTGCTGTTAGGGTTTTCCCACCAAGAGGTTTTTCTCACTGCCTCACAGAGAAAACATGAAAAAATTTAAATCAAAGGAAAACATGTCAAATTAGTCACGAGCTTAATGTTTACAATTTTTGAAGTTCATGACAAGGAAAAAGTGAAGGAAGACCTTCAAGAAACACTAATTTCACTATCTCCCTATTTTCATCAAACTTTGTCAAAATTACCTTTTTTTGAAAAGGCTCATGGTTTTAAGTGTGGATAAAGGGCACATGTTTGATCTTGCTGAAGAGGTTTTTAGTCTAAGGAGAGCATCAAGATGAACCAGCTAGAAAAAAAATGATTTTTTGAGACTCTGCCACCTATAGGACCAAAAAGGCCAAAAAGGAAAGTGCAAAAGTGAGAATGAAATAAAACTTTAGAAAGTGGGTTAGCTCATGAAATATTTTTCAAAAAAGAATATAAGACTCTTCTTCACCTCCTCCTCCAACTCATTGGTTTTTTTTAACGAGAAGCAGAGTCGTTGAAAATAAATTTTAAGGGTTTTTTTCTACAAAACTGTTACAAATTTCAGGCGCTACGCACTGGGCCGTCGGTGCTACGCACAGAAGAGGCAGACGCAGTGTTAAATTACACTGCGTTACGCATTGGAGACCATGCATTACGCACTAGTGAAGGCACTGTGCACATGCCCAGTCCGACATCTAAATGCCCACAAACCGACCCAGCGTTATGCACACAAGGGCCCGATAGGAACGGCCTGTCAGGTGGTGCTATGCAGAGAGGGATTTTTGGCCCAATTTTCCCAAAAAAGCCCAAAAGTAAATTTTTCCCTCCAAGCTCCTACAAATGGTTATACAAGGTTGGTGGCCCTACTTCTTTTCCCTCTAAGCTTTTCTTTTACATCCATAATCAAATAAGAATATCAAAATCCTAAACTTGGCAAAAACCCTAATCTTCATGGCCAACTATCATTTGACTTTCTAGGGTAGAAATTACCATTTTGATAGTGATCATGAGCATAAAGACACTCAATGTAAGACAAGCCT
This sequence comes from Pinus albicaulis, assembly GCA_034641835.2. Taxonomy (NCBI): domain Eukaryota; kingdom Viridiplantae; phylum Streptophyta; class Pinopsida; order Pinales; family Pinaceae; genus Pinus; species Pinus albicaulis. The sequence continues at coordinate 91,861,508 of CM076575.1, forward strand.
CCTCATAAACTCCGAAATAATTCCTTGATTACCTCAATTTTCCCTCATTTGCTAAAAAAATGCCCTCACATCACTCATTTGTCTTCCCTAGACCCAAAGGCTCTCACCAAGCTAAAAGTCATTTTGTTCTAGATCAGTCACCATGTCTGAGGGAGATATCAGTACCAGTAGTGATGAAGGCCAAAGGATTATCTATCCAAAACACAAGGGAGGAAGGGTTAACAAGTTTGAGCCTTCAGAAAACATTCAAATCACATTTTCTCCCATGATCCTCACATATTTTTCAGGATGTTGGATGCTATCAGTTCTGTGAGAGGGTTAAACAAGTCCAAAGCTAATCAGATTTGACTAGGTTGTTCATGCTCAGCCTACAAAACCACCAAGTCAACGTAGCAGGAGTAAATTTTGAACTCTCATCTGAATCCATTGCTAAAGCCACAGGAATACCAATTATTGGTGAGAGATGGTTTAAATAGAAGAAATTGGACTTGAGCTACTATGATCCCTTCCTCAAACCTAGTTGTCAACAATACTGCAGGACTATTTTTCCCTTCTCCCACCTACTAGAGAGATATGCTCTACTAATGAGGCAGATCATCAAGTACTTCAGTTGTGAAGGGGGGTATTCTAGGGTTTATTCATATCACATAAGGCTATTGATGCACTTCACTAAGGTTAAGTTGCTAAACCTACCATACTATCTCTACCGAAGAATTGACAAAATGGCTTCAGTGGTCAAGAAAAGAAGTTATTCCCACCAAATTCAGAGCCTTTTTCACCACTCCTTGATTAAGATGATTTTTTTACACCAGTTGGAGTAGCAGGTAATTCCTTTGGAAGTTGTCATCTCACATGATGTATTTGCAAATCCCCAAGCCTTCATTCAACAAAATTTCCCCTCCACCTCTCACTCACTTACCTCCAATCCTTCATCACCTCCACCTATGCCTTCTCCACAAGGAAAACTACCTTTTTCCTCTTCTCCTAATGCATCAAGTGAAGATAGTGATAGTAGAAATAAAGAACAAACACATGACAATGGAAATGAGGAAAACAATGAGGCAAGTACAAAGTTTGATGAGGAACAAGGAGGTGACAACAACCATGAATAAAAATAAGATGATGATGGAAGTGATGAAAAAAAGTGGGGCAGATACAAATTATAATGAGGAAGAGCAGGAAGATGATGATGTCAATGAAGAGGGAGATGAACATGTCAGTCGGGAAGAGGAAAACAATAAGCACTTGGAGCAAGACAGTGATAGTAATGACATAAATAAATCAATCCCAAGTATAGAAAAAGATATTGCTGATGAACAAGATGAAGATAGAGAGGATAATGAAGGGAATGATGAAGATGAAAATCACAGGAATATGCACAAGACAACCAAGAAAATAAGGTACATGAGCATGACAATGAGCACAATGATAGTGAAAACAGTGCTGAAATGAATGAAGATGATGACCTTGAAGAAACAGAGGGAAATGATGAGGAAACAAAATATCAAAAACAAGAAGATGATGAAGTTGAAACAGTGTTTGAAGGGGCAAGAAGTGACCAAAGTAGTAGCACTGATAAGAAAATCAATGATGAGTAAGGCAGCCAAGGAAATAGTCATGATAGTCATGACAACTGTCATGACTATCATGACACAAATTAGACTATAAATGAGAAAGATAATCAAAATGACAGTGTAGGGAATGATAAAGAAGAAGACCTTATTGAAAATGTTAGAAAATTATATATTACAGAGCTATGCAAAACATAAAATATGCGGAAAACACAAGCACACAAAACACATAAAACTAGAGAGACACATATATACGTGGTTCACCCAACTTGGGCTACGTCCACCCCGAAAAACAAGTCCTTCCTTTCTGTTATCTAGCAAAATGAAGAGACACAACCTACAACAGATCCACTGTAATATCCTATGTTCTCTCTCAGAATCTCCCTCTATGTTTCTCTCTTTGATAATAATCATACAGTCCACAGCCACAATACAATACCCTAAAAAAATTTAGGGGTTGCCTTCTAGGGAAAAAAACCCTAAACCAAACATAACTTCTACCATCAGATCATCTACCTAATGAATGGCCCAGATTTACTAGAAATTACCATACTTTTACAAGGAAATTTTACATTTGTTTTTAGCTTCGAGGGCGCTACCCCCGAAACCCCCACTGGGGGACCGCTGGCCCCTGGACCCCCCAGCCGAGGGGTCAGCCCCCCGAACCCCGCCAGGGGGAAAAGTCCCCCTAGCAGCCCCCCACTGCAGGGTTGTACAATTTTCCTGTGGTATACATCTGGCTAAAACAAGGATCTTTGAATCAGGGTGAAAATCAGTCTCCACACCCAACAATCTCCCACTTGGAGACTGATTGTAGCAACTCCACCGATGCTTCATTTTCTAGACAATGAATCCTCTTTGGACCTGGTTATTTCTCATATTTATCATCATCCTTGAATACCAATTGAAACTGAGCATATTCTCAATTTCTCCCTGGTTACAACTTATGTTAGCATATCTGCAAGATTCTGGCTAGTGTGTATCTTTTCTAGCTTCAACTGTCCATCTTCCAATACTGGCCATATGAAATGGTACTTGAGCTATATGTGTTTAGTCTTGGAATGAAATGCTGAGTTATTTTCAAGATGAATGGCACTTTGGCTATCACTGTATAACGTGCCCATATCATGATTCTTACCCAATTCATCCATAAACCTTTGTAACCAAATCATTTCTTTACTAGCCTCTGTAGCAGCAACATACTCTGCTTCTGTTGTTGAAAGTGCAACAACACTTTGGATTTTTGAAACCCAACTAACAGCTGTTCCACCTACAGTAAATACATATCCTGTAGTTCTCCTCCTATTATCTCTGTCACCTGCCATATCTGCATCAACATATCCCTGTAGAGCAATGTTTGAACCACCAAAGCATAATGCTTGATTTGTGGTACCTCTCAAATATCTGAGAATCCATTTTACTGCCATCCAATGTTCTTTTCTTGGATTGTTCATGTACTTGCTTACAACTCCCACTGCATGTGCAATATCAGGCCTTGTGCAGACCATTGCATACATTAAGCTTCCAACTGCTGATGCATATGGAACTTTATACATATAATCCATGTCTTCTTGGGTCTTTGGGCACATCTCCTTACTAAGTTTGAAATGGCTAGCAAAAGGTGTACTAACTGGTTTTGCATTCTGCATATTAAATCTTTTCAACACCTTTTTTATGTACTCATTCTGAGACAATGTTAATTTGCGATTTTTCCTGTCTCTAGTTATTCTCATACCAAGGATTTGTTTTGCAGCTCCCAAATCCTTCATTGCAAATGAATTTGCCAATTTTCTTTTGAGCACATTTATTTCCTACATGTTAGACCCTGCAACAAGCATGCCATCTACATACAATAACAATATAATATAGCTACCATTATTTTGCCTTTTCAGATAAACACAATGATCATAGTGACATCTAGTATAACCTTGTTCAGACATAAACTTGTCAAATTTTAGATACCACTGCCTTGGAGCCTGTTTTAAGCCATACAAGCTCTTCTTTAACCTTCACACTAATTTTTCTTTCCCTTTGACCTCATATCCTTCTGGTTGCTCCATATAGATCTCTTCCTCCAAATCTCCATGGAGAAATGTTGTCTTTACATCTAACTGTTCAAGATGTAAATATTCCGCTGCTACAAGACTTAAAATAGTTTTGATTGAAGTCATCTTAACAACAGGAGAAAATATTTCATCAAAATCAATACCTTTCTTCTGTGCAAACCCCTTCACCACAAGTCTAGCTTTGTACCTTTGTTTTCCTCCATCTTCTTCCTTCAGCCTGTAAACCCATTTATTATGCAATGTAGTTTTACCTGCAGGCAACCTGACTAAGTCCCAAGTCTGGTTATGCATTAAGGAGTCCATCTCTTCTTCCATGGCTAGCTCCCACTTCTTCCTGCTTTCAACCTGCATTGCTTCTTCATAACATTCAGGTTCACCAGAATTAGTTAACAATAAATAATATAATGAAGGAGAGTATCGTTCAGGGGGTCTACTTATCCTGGTAGATCTTCTAACACCACTTTCAGGTGTTTGAGGTGCCTGTTGCTGTTGTGGTGGTTGCTGCTGTTGTGGTTGTTGATTATTATTATTTTCAAGCACCTTTACTTTTTCAGTTATCTCATCAAGAATCGTGTATTCCTTGCTTTCTTTTTCTTGTTTCTTTTCCTGCAACTGATTCTTATACAAGACCTTTTCATTGAATATTACATCTCTGCTCCTAATGATTTTGTGATTTTCATAATCATATAAGTGATAACCAAAATCATTAACACCATATCCAATAAAGGTACATTTATTTGATTTTGCCTCAAGCTTTGTTCTGTTTTCTTTATTAATATGGACAAAGGCCTCACAACCAAAAGGATTTAAAAAAGAGTAGTTTACCTTTTTACCTGTCCATGCTTCCTCTGGAATACCACCATCCAAGGAACTTGAAGGCCCTCTGTTTATTAGATAAATAGTAGTATCTACAACATCTACCCAAAATTGTAAAGGCAATACTGCATGCAATCTCATGCACCTTGCACGCTCCATGATTGTTCTGTTCATCCTTTCTGACACACCATTTTCTTGTGGTGTTCTTGGAACTGTCTTCTCTCTACGAATTCCATGCTCTGAAAAGTACCTATCAAACTCTTTGCTGCAATATTCACCTCCATTGTCTGATCTGAGACACTTCAACTTCTTTCCTGTCTCAATCTCAACCAAAGCTTTCCATTTCTTGAAAGTATCAAATACATTAGATTTATTCTGAATACAATAAATCCATGTTTTTCTAGTTGCATCATAAATAAAAGTAACATAATAACGAGAGCCACCGAGAGATGATACCTGAGCAGGTCCCCATACATATGTATGCACAAGCTCCAATTTTTCGCTCTTCTTTTCTTTCCCAACTCTAAGAAATATGACTCTCTTCTGTTTTCCATAAATGCAATTCTCACAGAAATCCAAATCAACATTCTTCAAACCTGGCAACAAATTTCTTGAGTGAAGAATCTTCATTCCCTTCTCACTCATGTGTTCGAGCCTATGATGCCATAATGCTGCATCTGCTCCTTTGGAAGTTAAAGCATTAACAGAGTTAGAAATACCATTGCATAAATACAATGTACCAACATTTTCACCTTTTGCTATTACCAGCGCTCCTTTGGTGACCTTCCAAGTTTTATCTGTGAAAGTTGTCACACAACCTTCACTGCCTAACTGCCCTGTTGAAATCAGATTTTTCTTCAAATATGGAACATGCCTTACCTCCTTTAGTATCCATTGGTTTCCATTCTGTTGTTTTACAAGAACTTTACCCATTCCAACAATTTTACAGGGTTTATCATCACCCAAACGAACTTGTCCAAAATCTCCTAGAACATAGTCATGAAAATATTTCTTATCAGGTGTGGCATGGAATGAAGCCCCTGAATCTACAACCCAAGAATCAGTAACATTTTTGAAAGAAATAATCAAAGCATCTTGTAACACATCACCTGTCACATTTGCTTCATGATTGTTTTCTTGCTGTGTGTCTCCTTCTTTTCCCTTCCGAGATCTACAGTCTTTCTTTAGGTGTCCTTTCTTTCCGCATTTCTAGCACACTATCCCCGATCTGGACTTGGATCTGCCTTTCCTTGATTTACTGCGATATCCCGAGCTCTTTCCTCTTTCCATTCTTCTTCCCCTAGACTCTGCACTCAAAGCATTACCCGATGTCTCACCGGAGCTTTTCCATCACATTTCCTCGCTAAGGATAGCACCGACAACATCATCAAACTTTAAAGTACTAGATCCAGAGATAGAGTTACTAATGGCCATAACTAAACCATTCCAGCTTTCTGGCAATGAGCACAGAAATAAAAGAGCCCTAACTTCATCATCAAATTTTACCCCTACAAAACTTAATTGACTGGTAACTGTATTAAAATCATTTAAATGGTCTGCAACAGATCCACCTTCTGACATCTTCATATTAAATAAACGTTTCATGAGAAATACCTTGTTTGAGGCCGAAGGTTTTTCATATAGTTTCACCAATGCCTTAATCAAACCCTCTATTGTTGTTTCCTTTGAAATGTTGAAGGCTACTGATGCCGCGAGGCACAACTGTACTGTTCTGAGTGTCCTTCTATCAAGAATCTCCCATTTTACGTCTGTCATAGCCATCACCTTCTTTGTTTTTTTGCTCAATGGTAGGTACAAATATTTCTAATACAGATAATATTCCATCTGCATCTTCAAAAACAAAAAGTTTTGGCCATTAAATTTCTTGACCCTAAACTTACCATCTTCCTCCATTGCTCCCACTCGAACAAGGAACCCTTCTTTCTTTCGAGTTTATCAGCCAAATGGACCTTCGGCTTCGATACCAGTGGTTAGAAAATTATATATTACAAAGAAATGAGAAACATAAAATATGTGGAAAACACAAGCACAAAAAACACATAAAACTAGATAGACACAGATATATGTGGTTCACCCATTTTGGTCTACTCCACCCCGAACAACCAGTCCTTCCTTTCTATAATCCAATAAAATGAAGAGACATAACCTACAACAGATCTGCTATAATATCCTCTATTCTCTCTCACAGTCTCCCTCTATGTTTCTTGCTCTAAGAATACTCATACAATCCATAGCCGCAATACAATACCCTCAAAAAAGGGAGGGGTTACCTTATAGGGAAAACAACCCTCAAATAAATATAAATTATACTGTCAGATCATCCACCTAATGAATGGCTCAGATTGACTAGAAATTACTATACTTTTAAAAGGATATTTTACATCTGTTTTTAGTTTCAGGGGCGTTGTCCCCGAAACCCCCGCTAAGGGACCGCTGGTGCTCGGAGTCCCCAACCACCGGTTCAACCCCTCGGACCCTGCGGGGTGGACAAGCCCCCCCCACCCCCCCGTACCTCCCCGCTACAGGGGTGTACAATTTTCTGGGGGTATACATCCAGCTAAAACAAGGATCTCTGAATCAGGATGAAAATCAGGCTCCACACCCAACAGAAAAACAGAGCCAAAGTGAGGCAAGTGAATTGTAGATTTTAACCCTGAATAGAAATTATCTACTCACGAATCTTATAATAGAAGATAAACAATAGTGAGAGCACAAAACATAAAACAAAGAAACATAGAGATTTTCCCCTGGATCCCAAATCGGGATGACCAGCTTGATATTTCATTATATTCCTTTTAGTGTTACAACACATATATATACATGCCGAAGCATACATAAACCCCAATCCATAAACCCTGGATTAGAACATAACCGTAGTTCCCTTGACCGAATCTACAAAAATACCAGGGGCCGAAAACCATCGTGCCCCAATACCATGTGCAAAACCATGCACAAAACCATGGACGCGGACTACCCACCGGAAATTAAGGACCAAAAATTTTCGCCAGGGCGCTGCCCCAGACCCCGACAGGGGGGGTTATTGCGCATGCTTAGTCGTGGAAATAATATAACACATACCCAACATTCTCCCACTTGTTGTTTTCTTTCCACAGGGGGCCACAGGAGAGCTTAGTCATTGGCCCAATTCTTCAACACCCATTGTTTCTCTACACCAAGAGAACTTCTCAGTGCTCACAGACTTTGTCAATGCATCTGCAACATTCTTCAAAGTGTCCACCTTTACCAGCAACACCCTTTTAGCCTCAACCATATCTCTAACAAAGTGATATTGAACATCAATGTGCTTTTTCTTTGAATGATAAGCAGGGTTCTTAGCCAAGAAAATTTCACTTTGGCTATCGCAGTCTATCCTTATAGCTTGTTGTACCAACCCCATACTTGAACACAATCTCTGCAACCAAATTGCTTCCTTGCTTGCATGAGTGGCTGCTATGTATTCTGCCTCTGTAGTTGAAAGAGCCACTACAGATTGTCTTTTACTCATCCAACTGACTGCGCCTCCAAATAGGCTAAACACATACCCACTTGTAGATCTTCTTTGGTCCAGATCTCCAGCCCAGTTTGCATCAACAAAACCATGAATGTCCAACATTCTTTCCAATCCTGGTCTTCCCTGGTAGCACAAGCCATAATCACTAGTGCCACGTAAATATCTGAAAACCCGCTTCACTGCTGTCCAATGCTCCTTCCCTGGGTTTGACATAAACCCGCTCAATACTCCCACTGCATGTGCAATGTCTGGTCTAGTACAGACCATTGCATACATCAAGCTACCCACTGCACTTGCATATGGAACACGGGACATATACTCCTCTTCTTCTTGTGTCTTGGGACACTGTTCAGCAGACAGCTTTACACCTACAGGAATAGGAACATTCACCGATTTACTATCCTGCATATTGAACCTCTGCAATATAGTCTCGACATACTTCCTCTGGTTTAACCAGAGCTTCCTCTTTGCCCGATCTCTCTTAATTTCCATGCCCAAAATATAGTTTGCAGCACCCAGATCCTTCATGTCGAATTTGGAGAACAGTTGGGTCTTCAAATCTTGGATAATTTCTTTGTCATTTCCAATTAACAACATATCATCCACATACAAGACCAAATAAATAACATGGTCATCAATTAATTTAAAATAAACACAGTGATCCTCCTTGCTTCTAGTGAAGCCAAGTCCCTGTATATAGGTATCAAATTTTTGATACCACATCCTTGGTGACTGTTTTACCCATACAGACACTTCTTCAACCTGCATACCAGTTATTTCTTACCCTTCACCATAAAGCCTTCAGGTTGCTTCATTTAGATCTCCTCTTCTTGATCCCTGTGAAGAAATGTTGTCTTCACATCCATCTGTTCTATCTCAAAATCAAATGCAACAGCAACAGATAAAAGTAATGTAATAGAAGTAACTTTGGCAACAGGAGAAAAAATATCACCAAAATCAATTCTCGGCACCTGGGAATAACCTTTCGCTACCAACCGAGATTTGTATTTATCCACCTTGCCTTCTACATTCATCTTTTTCTTAAACACCCATTTGCTCCCCATGGGCTTCCTTCCAGCCGGCAACTCCACCAGATCCCATGCATCATTTTTGTGCAAGGATGCCATTTCATCAACCATGGCCTCCTTCCAGAGTTTTCCATCCTCTGAATCTACTTCCTCCATGACATTTCTGGGTTCATCGTTAGTTATAGTTAAGGCAAAACCTGAATAGAAAGCAGATGGACTATACCTTTCTAGTTGCCTTCTTTCCCGAACTGATCTTCTCAAAGCTAGAGTTTGTGGCTCTTTATCTTCTAAGTCTTCTTCTGTTGTAGAGTCTGATTCATCCTCCTTTAGCTCAAAATCTATCTTCTCAGGTTCCTTTGGTAGGACTTCATGTTTAAAAACATCTTTCACTTCTCTGAACACCACATCTCGACTGTACACAACCTTCCTTGTTTTTGGATTCCAAAGCTTGTAACCCTTTAAACCATCCTTATACCTAATAAAGATGCACCTTTCAGATTTATTATCCAACTTGGTCCTTTTCTCCTTTGTAACATGTATATATGCATCACATCCAAATACCCTTAGATGTGAAAGAGAGGGTTTCTTACCAGTCCATACCTCATGTGGGGTCTTATCCTCCAACGCTGATGAAGGTGATATGTTAACAAAGTAGCATGCAGTCTCCACTGTCTCTGCCCAGAATTCTTGTCCTAACTCGGTACCACTGAGCATGCTTCTTGCCTTTTCCATCAATGTTCTATTAATTCTTTCTGCAACTCCATTTTGCTGAGGTGTGTATGGAGTAGTCTTCTACCGTGCTACAACACACTTCTTACAGAAATCTTCAAATTCCTTCTTGCAGAACTCCCCACCATTATCTGTCCTCAATGCCTTTATCTTCTTCTCTATCTGGTTTTCCACCAAAGCCTTAAATTATTTAAATTTTTCAAAGACTTCAGATTTCTTCCTCAAGAAATATATCCATGTATTCCTTGAGAAGTCATCTATGAATGAAACATAGTACACATACTTTCCCAGTGATGGAACTGACACAGGCCCAAACACATCATTGTGCACAAGTTCTAATATCTTGTTTGCCCTCTTAGCACCAGAAGGAAAAATCACCTGATTCTGCTTCCCATATACGCAATTTTCACAAAAATTGAAATCCAGAGAACAATTAGACATACCTTCTACCATACCATTTCTATGCAGTATCCGAAGGCCCTTCTCTCCAATATGTCCAAGCCTTTGATGCCATAGCATGGTCTTTTCTCCAGAGAAAGCTAGGCTTTCCGTCCCATTTTCAGGAACCACATAATTGTTACACCCATCAATAACAGTGCTACCTTGTAGCTTGTACAGAGTTCCAGTCTGAACTCCCCGCATTAATACCAGTGCTCCCCGAACCATCTTGTAGGCATCTTTCTCGAACACTGTTTTTACACCTGTATCATCCATATTGCTTATGGAAATCAGATTTATGGCCAATGTAGGAATATGCAGAACACCAAGAAGTGTTATAATCCTTCCACCTTGTAGCTTCAGCTTGACCTTTCAACGTCCAACGATTTTGGCCTTCCTATCATCCCCTAGGAAGACATCACCATCATATTTCTCATACTCGCAGAACCACTCCCTATGGGGAGTGAAGTGAAAGGATGCACCTGAGTAAATCAACCATGACTCATGATCTACATGTGTATTTGAAGAAGAAGCCAAATACACATCCCCACCTTCATCCGAGGTGGTTTTTGCCTCTGCAGAAGGAGCATCATCAGATCCCTTTCCTTTCTCAGGAGCTTTAGATCTGCAGTCCTTTTTGTAGTGCCATTCCTTTCCGCATTTGCATCACACCTTTACAAACTTTCCAGGAGATTTAGATCTCCCTCTAGATTTAGATCTCCCACTCGAAACCTTATTCTTGTTTCTGTTCTGGGACCTTCCTCGTACATATAAGGTATCTCCATTCTGACCCTCCATATTTCTCCGTCTCATTTCCTCCGATAGCAAGGCTAAGACAATGTCATCAAAATTCAAGGTAGTTGTATTGCTACCTATTGCAATAACTAGACTGTCCCACGAATCTGGTAGAGAACACAAAAAACTGATGCACTTATCTTCATCTGAGATTTTAATATCAACAGATGACAATTGACTTACCACAGTATTGAAGGCGTTCAGATGCTCTGTCACCGAGTCTCCATCCTTCATCCTCAGGTTATATAGATTTTTCCGTAGGAACAAATTATTCACCAGAGACTTAGATTGGTACAAAGTCCCTAGCTTGTCCCACATGGTCTTCACCATAGATTCCCCAGATAAATTCAACAATACTGAATCTAAGACACACAATCGTATTGTGCTCTTACCCTTCCGATCTAGTTTCTTCCAGTCTTCATATGACATTGCCATTGGTTTAGTACCTGGATCTACCGCAATCCACTGATCTTTATCCACCAGCAGATCCTCCATATTGAGCTTCCATAACTCAAAAAACTGACCATTAAATTTCTCGATCTCTATCTTCCTGCTACTCGCCATATTCTTTCACCGCAAGAATCGATCCTGCAGATCTCCCACTGAACAGGGTCTACCACAGGCCCGAGAAAAAAACCCTCAGTAGCAAAGGCGTCCCCTTGAAGCCGAAACAACTCTGATACCAAATATAGATTTTAAACCTGAACAGAAATTATCTACTCACGCATCTTATAACAGAAGATAAACAATAGCGAGAGCATAAAACATAAAACAGAGAAACACAGAGATTTTCCCCTGGATCCCAAATCAGGACGACTAGCTTGATTTTTCATTATATTCCTTTTAGTGTTACAACACATATATATACTTGGCGAAGCATACATAAACCCCAATCCATAAACTCTGGATTAGAACATAACTGTAGTTCCCTTGACCAGATCTACAAAAATACCAGGGGCCGAAAACCATCGTGCCGCAATACCATGTGCAAAACCATGCACAAAAACACGGACGCAGACTACCCACCAGAAATTAAGGACCAAAATTTTTTTCCGGGGCGCTGCCTTGGACCCCGACAGGGGGGGCTACCGCCCCCCCTGTGACCCTCCCATTGTGCCCAGCGCAAAGGGGGGGCTATCGCCCCCCCTCTCCCCCCCTCGCGCGTGCTTGGTCATGGAAATAATATAACACATACCCAACATGAAGAATTTAATGGTCCATTTGAAGGCCAAAGTGATAATGTAGAAAACAGTGAGGAAGACAATGATGATGATGATGCTAGAGATCAAGAAATAAGTGACCCAATGAAGCATGAGGTGACTCATGGAAGCCATGGTAAAAATGAAAAGGCTTGTGACATCACCAAACATCAAGGCAATGATGGAAACACCTCCAAAACCATCATCACTCCTCTCCCATGCACATACCATAGAGGAAAAAGAGATGTGTTTGCTGCCACAAAAAGGTAATGGGCCATCTATTCTCCAGCTATCAAGCCAAAGGACAAAGGAAAGGAAAATATGTAAAGGGGTGAGCAGCAGGTAAAGGTGAGGAGGAGTAACAGGATCAAGAAAACCCATCAAGAGGCTCAATTCATTGATCTAGACAGTGACAATGAGGACAAGGAGATGAGCACCAGATTGCTACTCTTGACCGAAGATACATATCTTAGGGAGTGGGAAAGAGATTTTGACATGGCACAAGGTGTCATTCAATATTTCAAAGAGGAGCACAAACATTTCGGGAAGGTGAAAAGGGACCTTTCTCTCAAAAATAAAATGACCAAGCATGATGCAAGGAAAAACATGCTTGCTTGTGCCAAACTGAAAGATACCCTCATGGAGCTAGAAAACCTAAAAGGGAAAAAGTGCATGATGGCCTTGGATTTTTGGCTGAGGCTTCTCAAAAGGTGTCCAAGACCTCTTGAGGGTCCTCTTCACCAATTTTGGGGGAAATTAAACAAAATTTTGGCTTTTTGAAATTTTGAGCCCTCTGTGCACAACACCCTAGGCGCTATGCACAAATTTAGTGAATCCTAAGCTAAAAAAAAATTCATTTTTGGATTCCTCAGATCACCAGCACTCTTCTCACCAAATTTCAAATCATTTGGAGTGGTTTTGACCCCCCAAAAGGACAAAAAACATCAAACTTTTGACCTTTCTGCCTCATTTTCAGACCACGTGCTGCGCACAGCACAGTGTTGGAAAAATATGTTTTTGAGAATCTAAATGGCACTAAATCATCACAAATCAAGAATTTCTAGAAATTAGACTCATCAGGCTTTCCAACGAGGCATCACTGAGCCAAATCTGGTGTCGGGAAGGGGTCCAAAACTCAGCCACAAAAGACCCTATTTTCTGCTGAAGTGGCGCTACGCACAGAGGCTGTCTAGTGTGTTTTGGACCAAAAGTCAACAAAACACACTCATTTATTGCAAATAGATATTTTTGAGTTTTTTGAGACACATTGATCTATAATTAGGTGCAAATAGTTATTTTGGCATTTTTTTCCTAGGATATTATGTGCCTTGGGCCTTGCATGGCCTCTTGGCCATAAATGACATTTATGGTTAAATTTGACATTTTCCTACCACATTTAGGGTTTTAGTCCTCCTTTGCTCCATAAATATAGAATGAGGCCCCTATCTATTTTTTTTGGCATTTGATGAGCTTGAAGAGCAATATACATGGTTTTATGATCTTGGAGAAGAAATTGGTTTTTTGAAGTGGATGAATGGCTTGTTTGGCTTGATGATGGAGAAGCTTGTTTGCAGGATTCCTTAGCTTAGTGAATGGTGATGTCTTCTTAACTTGTTAATGTTTTCTTGTTTTCATTATGATTCATTATTATTGGTTGCTATAAATCAGAAAATTATAGGTTGAGACATGCTCTTTGAGGCACCCTAATCCTCCTATTTGTTATAGCTTTGATGTTTTCCACTTTTGGCCACCTTAAGGAATTCTTGATTTCTCCTTAGCTCCACCAAAACTTGTTTTTGTTTCAGTATGGTTAGTATGCTAGTTTACAAGTATGATTCATGGTATGCCCTGCTTATTTGAGCCTTTCAAAACCCTATCTTGAAGCCTTTCTCTGGAATATTGATTGCTAGGTTAACTCAAAGAGGTCTCGTTCGATCTTGCCCTTTTTCCATGCTTACCAACTTGTTTCATAGTTCCCAATAACTTGATATATGATGTTTAGGAGCTCCCTCTTCATAGATTGAGTTATTTTTTTTATCCTATATGTTTTCCCAAACTTTGAAGTTGAATTTCTAAAGTTAGAAGCTGTTATGCTTTCTATGTTTCACTAGAATGTTTATCTTGGATATTTATTAGTTTAGGTATTGTTCATTGAGCTTAATGGTTTTCCCTACCTCATGAGTTGTAAATTTTAACTATATATGTTGAAGACCTCTTAGATTTTCTCAAATTTTATGTTCACTACACCTCATACATCACCTTAAGGATCCATTAACCTTGCTAAATTGGCCCTGCAAAACACTCTGTTTCATTATTTAGAAACCCTTGACTTCATTTGATTCCATAGCCTAATGGATTTGAAAAACTCTCACTCCACCTATTCCACCTGACCATCTTACCCAACCAAAACAATCAACAAACCCTACACTTAACAACTAGCCTAAAATCAAAACCCTAGAGCAAAAAGAACACATCCTTTGCACCCAATAGAGAGATCCTTCTTTGAGTCCAAGAAGGCTAGGTCCTAGGACTCCAAGGATTGGTTCCATGTTACCCTGTCATTTGGTCTACCAATCTGCCAAATCATGGGACAATAAAATTCTGGTGATCACGGTGGGACCTTCTGAGTATATAGTTGCATGAATACCTCTTAAGACTCTTTAGACCCTCAATTTGACTCAGTGTAATGTTCCTAAATTAGCTTCAGCTAATAGGATCATTAATTTTACCTTGTTTATTTTTTCATTTCATGATTGATAAATAAATTGTAAAGGAGGACATGTAATACTCCTGAAAACCAAGAATAAATCAATGCCTATGCGAACAAAGACATATCTAGGCTATGTAAATTATAGCTTGCAAGTGTGAATGGGTTAAATCACAAGAATGGGTCATCTTTGACCAAGTCAAACAGCGCAGTCTAGATGCTTTGAACCTCTTTGAGGGACAATGCAGTTCTAGAAGGAGGTTGTAATTGTTGGAAATACTGAGAGGCGGGGGGGGGGGGGGGGGAATCGGTATTCCTTTCAATTAGAGCATTAGTTAATCTTCAATTATTATCACAATGATAACAATAAACAAGAGGAACACAAATGCACACAATTTTTAAGGTGGAAACCCACTCCGGGACAAAAACCACCTAATGCTTTTCTAATAATTTTTTAATATTCAACTCCAATTGAAAATAAAGCTCCAACTTCCTAGAATCTAGAAAAGCATTCTTCTCCAGCTCCCACTGGATGGACGCTCCAATGCCCAAGATTCTTCAGTAGTCACTGAATGGATGCCCCAACACCCAATGAGCTACAACTCACCCTAGCACCACCCTACCACCCTATAGAAGAATAAAAGAAGAATGGACTCCCGTACCAGGGAAAATGGTCCACTTTACAATGATATAGAATGATGTAGAAGAAGAAGATATACTAGATCATAACCCCAACTTTGACACAACCACCTAATGATGATCCTAGACCTCCCAACACTGCCTCTTCAACCCTTGGCAAATAGATACTAGTACAATTTGTACAATAATGTATTTATAATGACTAAGTACAATGATACCTTTACAATGATTGTATGCAGTGCTGCCCACTTGAAGACTTCATATGATGAACTTCTTGCTTCTGTTATGCACCTTGTTTTCTGCTCTTGTCATCCTACCCTTTGCTGCACCTTGCTTTGCTTTGCTGCCGTATAAAGTCTAGTCCTTTGCAACCCTTGACAACACATGATCTAGATTTTTCTTGCCTTCTAGGAGCTTGATATTGAATCTAGTGTATCTCTGTTATTTCAAATCCTCAATATCTGATTTTTGTTCCTATAGTATTCCTCTGAGTCTTCTTTCCAATGCCATAGGTATGACCCAATTTGGATTCTTCAAGAAAGAGTTATGCCCAATCTCTCACAATTCCCTAATTATTGACTGTTTCAGTAGAGCGCACTTGTATGGCATGAAACGTGTCACTTTTTCTTCATTTGGCTCTAAAATTGATAGAGTGAAAATTACAGACTGTCCACTATCTGCCAATTTTTACAAAATTCCAATCTGATACTGAGAGAGAGAGTTATGACAATTTTACCAAGGTCACTTCTTTGAGATGAATTTCAGGAGCCTGCAAAAACCCTGACTTCCACAAATCATATCTCCAAAAATATTACGCACCTTGATCTAAAATTTTTACTGTAGCTTCCTCAGGATTTCTACTTTGCCTCATAAAAATTGCAGCTTCTGAACCTTCATAGAAAAAAATCTAGAACGAAAATTCCACGATGATGTGTTTTAGATGGTTGAATCACTTGCATAAGGAGGAAATGAAGATCACAATTTATATGAATGCTTAAGTTGAGAGGGGTTTCAACAAGTGAACATGGGAGGGATTTTAGGAGCATAAAAATATTAATTATGACTTTTCAATGACCCATGCCCCAACCCCATGGGGTTTTAGCCCACTAACTGGGCTTACAAACTTCAAACATGAATATCTCTCAAACCGTGAAGAATTACATAGCGTGCCATATATCAATGGAAACATCTTGACAAGTAGAAACCATAAAAATATTTATTGACCCAGAATATATTAGTTTTGTAGGTCAAAAATCCCATGCAATATTGCGTTAGCCCCTGGTGCTGCTTGGTTTGACATCAATGACAACCGCTGATCAACAATCTCCCCCTTTGGCAATGATGGCAACACAAGTACTCCCCCTGCGATCAGAACACCTCTTCCTACAATATTCTCTCCCCCTTTTAAATCAAAGGAAAAGGGTAACTCCCCCTGAAAGACAACCATCCTGCGGACTTGTACACACTTCCACTCCCGCTGACACACAACTCTCCTGTAGACCTGTACACACTTCCACTCCCCCTGACACACAACCGTCCTGCAGACCTGTAATCTAATGAGAACTTGGGAGTATCCCAAGCTTTTGACGAAGATATTCAAATGCTTCACGAGGTAAAGTTTTAGTGAAGATATCAGAAATTTTTTCTTTTGTACAAACATACTCAAGTTTGATATTCTTTTCAGCGACTTGTTCTCTAAAAAAATGATATTTGATCAGAATGTGTTTTGTTTTTGAATGCATGACAGGATTCTTGGAGATGCTGATGGCACTATTGTTGTCACAGAATATAGGAATAGGCTCACTGAATTGTACTTGAAGATTTTTCAAAGTTTGTTTCATCCAAAGGACTTGAGTACAACATGATTCTGTTGCAGTGTATTCTGCTTCCGCTATAGATAACGAGATTGAATTTTTCTTTTTGCTCAACCATGATACGAGAGAACCACCTAGATAGAATGATACTCCACTAGTACTCTTATGATCATCAACACTTCCTACCCAATCTACATCTATAAAGGCTTGAATAATGAGATTGTTACCCTTGGGATACCACAAGCCATATTCTTCTGTGGCCTTTAGATATCGAAGAATTATATTGATGGCAATAATATGTGATTCTTTTGGTGTTGCTTGGAATCTTGCTACTTGGCCAACTGCTTGCATAACATCTGGCCAAGAGGCTGTTACATATAGAAGACTACCAATCATAGATCTATACAACCTCTGATCCACATCCTTAGATGAGTCGTCTATGCTCAATTTGCAACCTGTTACCATCGGAGTAAGGACGGGTTTGCAATCTTCCATTTTGAATTTCTTGAGCTTTTCCTTGATGTACTTGGCTTGACATATAAATATTCCTTTCTCTTGCTAAGATATTTGAAGCCCTAAGAAGTATGTCAGCTCACCAAGTAAAGAAATCTCAAACTCACTTTTCATCTTTGTAGAAAATTTCTTACTTAGTCGATCATCATTGCTACCAAATATTATATCATCCACATATACCTCAACAATTGTTAAATTATCTTTATCTATTTGTACATAAAGATTGCTATCAACAATACCTTTCTTGAACCCTTTTTGACATAGATATCCATTAAGACGAACATACCATGCTCTAGGAGCCTTCTTGAGACCATATAGAGCCTTCTTTAACCTGCATACATAGTCTTCTTTTTGTGATAGTAGAAAACCTTCAAGTTGTTCGACGTAAACTTCTTCTTCTAATTCTCCATTCAAAAATGCTGACTTAACATCCATTTGGTAGACATTGATTTTTCTTGAACATGCATAGGCGAGAAACATTCGGATGGCTAGGTTCCATTCTGGAAACTGGTGCAAATGTTTCGTCAAAATCAATTCCTTCCACTTGTGCATAGCCTTTGAAAACCAATCTTTCTTTGTTTCTGGTAACACGCCCATCTTCATTCAATTTTTTCTTGAACACCCATTTAGTCCCAATGAAATTTTTATCTTTTGGTCATGGAACTAATTCCCAGGTGTTATTCTTCTTAATTTGATCTAATTCTTCATTCATAGCTTCTACCCAATGTTCATTCTGGCTGGCTTCCTCAAAACTACTAGGCTTAAAGGTTGCTAGAAAAGTAACGTGAGCTTGTTGCAATGAACGAAACTGTCGACCTTCATTTATGTCACCAATGATTTGATTTGATGGATGGTTCTTTTGAATCCACTCTTTTGTTCTCCTTGGAGGAGCTTCTTGTTTTTATTCTGGTATATCTTGATGATCATTGTTTACTTCTTCCTTGTTGATAGTTGCTTCTTGTTCTACAATTTTATCTGTGTCTTTTTCAGCCTGTGTCTCAGGTTTCAAAGATTCTAGATCCTCATCATTACTCGCTAGAACACCATCTTCATCAAATGTAACATTTATGCTCTCCACTATTTGTTTTCGTCTTATATTATAGAATTTGTAGGCCTTTCTTTTGCGTGAGTAACCAACAAAGATACCTTCATTAACATGTGATTCAAACTTACCCAAATTTTGATCTTCTATTTTGATATAACATTTGCTTCCGAAGATTCTGAAATATTTTACATTAGCTGGTTTTCCTTTCCATAATTCATATGGAGTCTTGTTGCAATTATTTTTGAGAAGACTTCGGTTGATAATGAAGACTGTCATATCAATTGCTTGAACCCATAATTTTTCATCCAATTTTGAGTCCTTCAACATTGTTCTACCCATTTCCTGTATAGTTCTATTATTCTTTCAGCAACTCCATTTTTCTGAGGTGTTCGTGCTGTTGAAAATTGCCTTTTAATTCCAATTTCATCATAGTATTGCTGAAATAATTTGGAAGTGAATTCTCCACCATTATTTGATCTTAAACACTTTATTTTCAAATCAGTTTCATTTTCAACCAACTCCTTGTAGATCTTAAAGCACTCAAATGCTTCAGATTTTTTCTTTAGGAAACTGATGGTTGTCATCCTGGTATAATCATCTATCATTAACATGAAATATAATTCTCCATCTAAGCCTTTTGTTCTCACAGGACCACATAGATCAGTATGTATCAATTCTAATGGATGTGACAAAAAGTGTTCTTTTGTTTTAAATTGGACTTTTGTCTACTTGCCATGCTGACATGCCTCACATAGTGTGTTGGAAGGTTTTGATATTTTCGGCATTTCTCGTACTACTTCCTTTTTGCTTATCCTGACAAGATTGTCAAATTTTATGTGACCCATTCGTTTGTTCCATATCCAACTTTCATCTTCTTTAGCTAGTAGACATGCTTTAGTTGCTTCATCCAGAACATATATGTCGTTTGGAGCTCGACTTGTTGTAGCCACAATTTTACCATACCTGCCTTTCCTGATTTCACATTTTGTGGAGTTGAATAGCATTGTGTGTCCTTGATCACACACTTGTTCAACACTGAGCAGATTGTGATTCATGTTTTCGACCAATAGAACATTCTTCGCTATAACATATTTACTTCCGAGAGTGACGGTACCTAATCCTATAACATTTGAAGATCCATCATTTCCAAAGCATATGGTTCCATCCTTATTCTCTTTCAGAGATACAAATTTCTTTCTATCTCCAGTCATATGCGTTGAGCAACTGCTATCAACATAACACACATATTTATTTTTTTGAGCCTTGAGAGCGAGAGCACAATTATCAGTCTTCTTCTTCTTCCATGTTCGTTCATTCTGGGGCTTCGAAGATTCTTCTAGAGGATTTTCAAGTCTGCAGTCTCTGGCAATGTGTCCAAAGTTCTGACATTTGTAACATTCCATATTATTTCTTAAATGTTCAAATCTATTGATGTTTCCTTGAGCCCTGGGAGGTTCATATTTGAAGAATCTCTTGGAATTGTATTGGTTCCTAGGGTACGTGTGACATTCTATAGCTTTATGACCAAATTTTCCACATGAATAACAATATCCATGAAAAATATGTTGGTACCTAGATAAAAATCTTTGTCGAGGAATCGTCTTCCAGATGTGCTTGCGAATCTTGTCTAGTTAAGTCTTCATGTATGTCAGATCTCATAGGTTCATTGTATTTTGTTGTAGAAGGTCCTATTTCTTCTTCTTTGTAACTGAGGCCAGTTCTTTCATTGTAAGATCGTTGATTTTTGATGAGTTCTTCCAATGCCCTTGAGCTGTTGGCATAATTTTGGACAATTTTTCCCTTCTTCACTCCCTTACGTAGCGAGACTACTTCAGCTTCTAATGCTTCCCCTTCTTGGTTGATTTCTTCCAACTTCTTTTGAAGTGACTCTTCAATACATTTGTGTTCTTCAACCTCAATTTTGAGACCTTGAACTTGTTCTTCAAGAGTATTGGAATGGATCTTCTTAGCATTGAGCTCTTTTATAAGCTTGAATGCGTCCTCATAAAATTCTTCTATGGTCAACCCTTCCTCTTCATTGTTTGATACTTCTTGTTTATTGTGCTTGGCCATAAATAATACTTTCTCATTGGCTTCTTCTTTGCTGTCACTTTCTTCATCGGATGATGAGCTATCTTCTTTAGAGAGAAAGTTCCTTTTGGATCCTTTCTTTTTGCCTTTCTTGTTGAATTTCTTAAAGCCTTTATTTCCTTTCGAGTTGCCATCACTTTTGATCGGACATTTTGCTACGAAATGCCCAACCTCACCACAACTGAAACATATCAATGGAAGTTTACCTTTGAATTTTCCCTTACCAGGTTTTAGTTTTCTCGTAAAGTAAGCATATTCTTCATCTGAAAGACCTTTTGCATCATCTCCCTTTTCTTCACACTTGCAGGTGCATGTCATTTCAATTGAAGGTCGTTTGTCCTTATTGGTTTGCTTAGATGCAACGAACACAGTTTCTAGATTTGAAGTACCCTTTTCTTCATCAAGTCTCATTTCATATGCTATGAGAACTCCATGTAATTCTTCCTTGTTGAGTTTACCCAGATTTGCACTGTATTCTAAGACCGATACCTTTAGGTTGAATCTCCCTGGTAATGTTCTAAGAATCTTCCGTATAATAGTCTTCTCATCAACTGGCTCTCCCAATCCTTCCAGAGTATTGGTTATTTCATCAACATATTGGAAGTATGCAGCAATGTTGCAATCTTCTTTCATTCTGAGTTGCTCAAATTTTTCTCTATAGATTTGAAGCTTTGCTTCTTTGACATTTGAGTCACCTGCATATATATTCTCAAGCTTTTCCCATACATTTTTGGCGGTTTTACAACCCAACACCTTATGATAAGAAGATTCAATAATTCCACTGATAATAATATTCTTTTCTTTTGCATCATTTACCAAATTCTTCTTACCTTGTTCATCCGTAGTTGATGTAAATCCATTTTGAACAGTGTCCCATACTTCGTAACCTTGCGCCAAGAGATAGATCTCCATTCTTCCTTTCCAGAGTGCATAATTATTTTCATTGAATAGAGGTACACCATTCTTGGTATGCTCCATGACCTCCTTCCAGCTGTTAAACTGCTATTGAAGGAACCAAGCTCCGATACCAATTGTTGGAAATACTGAGAGGGGGGGTGAATCAGTATTTCTTTCAATTAGAGCATTAGTTAATCTTCAATTATTATCAGTGTTTGTACAATGATAGCAGCAAACAAGAGGAACACAAATGCACACAGTTTTTAAGGTGGAAACCCACTCCAAGACAAAAACCACCTAATGCTTTTCTAATAATTCTTTAATATTCAACTCCAATTGAAAATAAAGCTCCAACTTCTTAGAATCTAGAAAAGCATTCTTCTCTAGCTCCCATTGGATGGACACTCCGATGCTAGAGATTCTTCAGTAGTCAACTGAACAGATGCCCCAACACCCAATGAGCTACAACTCACCCTAGCACCACCCTACCACCCTATAGAAGAATAAAAGAAGAATGGACTCCCGTAACAGGGAAAATGGTCCACTTTACAATGATATAATGATGTAGAAGAAGAAGATATACTACACCATACCCCCACTTTGCCACACAACCACCTAATCACATCCACTCAACACCGCCTCCAGCCAACCCTCGTAGAGATAGATACTAGTACAATTTGTACAATAATGTATTTACAATGACTAAGTACAATGATACCTTTATATGATTTGCAGATGCAAGGTCGCCCACCAAGACTTCCATATGATGAACTTCTTTGTCATTGCTATGCACATGGTCACACGCTTCGGCCATGCTACCTTCGTTATTCACTTTTGGTCATCTAACCTATTATCATTAGATGGACCCAAGTACACCATGTAAGACCAATTTTACTCTAATTAAAATTGCTTTCACTATGTAAAATAACTTAATAAAACACATTTATTAGGTTGTTTATGGTCTAAATAGGAAACCCCAAAAGGAAATATTAAACAAATCTATATTTGTTTGATTTTCCTCGTGGAATAATTAATTAAACAATAATTTAATTATTATTCCAAGTCATATTTAACTCAAATCAAGGAAATTAATTAGATAAATCCTTATTTATCTTATTATTTTGTAGAAATAATTATTTAAATCTTATTTAAATAATATTCCTCATTAAATATGACTAAATCATTTATAAATAATTAAATAAATCATTATTTATTTAATTATCATTCATCCACTTCCTTAAAATAATAAATAAATCATTTATTTATTTATTATTTACAAATAAAGGGATTTGACCCAAGTCAAATACCTTTTCCCTCCAACAAATATATTAAAAAATTCCATAAAAGGTGGATCTAGATTTGGTTAATATTATTTTAATCATGCACCAAGATTTGGAATGACCCAATATTTCGTTATAAATAGAAGGGTTTTCCCATTCATTTGTCACCTTTTGTTTCCTATTATATCACTCTGGATCTATACTCTTCGTCTAACTTTGAGCCATTATCATTGTCACATTCTCCATTATTTGCTTTGTGAGCTCCCTTTGAGTTGTATGTTTGTCTAGGTTTTCTACACCAACAAGAGAGAGAAATGCTAGATCTGAAGCACTGAGGACTCTCAAGAACCCATCCCATTGAGCAGAATTGGAAACATCTTTCTTGTTTTCCTCTCAGGTGCCCTTAATATAAAAATTATTTCAAAAATATTGTTCTTGTCTTGTCTATTGGATGCATGGAGAAAAATCTTATTTTCACTGCTTAATGTCTTTTTATGCATAGATATGGATTTGTGCAACTTTAGTCTTGATTAACTAATTTCAGATTTGAAGATATTGGTAGCCATATTTGATGTTAGGGCTATTTTTTATGTGTAGCTAAAGTGGTATTTTTTCGTACACTTCGACAAAATATTCATACTAACAATTGGCGACTCCACACGGGTTTTCAATTACAACCGCTGTCATTTTTCATCTTCCTGCATATCTAGCTGCTTCAGACCCTAGGGTTTCTTTTTAGCTTTTTGTTTTTCTATTTTTCTGTCTTTTTTCACCTATAAAACCCTCAAACATTAAAATTTCTAACTTCCGCGTGTTTCTGGCCCTATTGCGCAGGTAACAGACATCAACCACAATTGAGACGACAACTTTTTCTGAAATCTGCCGCTGAGACACCTAGAGCTGCAGGTCAGACTTTTTGCCCCAAAACCTATGACCTGGACTACAGGAAGCACTTTTTAGCCCAGAGTCTATGACCTGGACAGAAAACAGGTCAGAGCCTGCGACCTACACTTTTTTCTGCAATTTTTCAACAATTTTTCTGGGTTTGTCTGAAGCTTCTGTCAGGGTTTTCCAGCCTCTGTCTTCGCCCATTTAGACCTGTTTCTGATGTGTTTTACTCAACTAAGTGGGAATCTAGCCCCTTAGGGATTTAGTACACTCCACTTTTTTTGGAAGAGTCTTAGCTGTTTCAGCCATCTGAATTTTTGGAGTTTTAGCCTTTTTCGTTTCAAATCTGATACCTTACTTTCAGATCCCTTTTAGATCAGCTCTTCTCCCTTTCAAATCACCTCATATAGTTTTTTTTGGGTTTGCCTCTAGGGTCACCTCCTTGTCCCTTCTACCTTTAGCTAATTTTCTCCTTTGTTGCAGCAACCTTGCCTCAACCTCTTTGTTATTTTCTACACCTCTTTTCAGTAGATTTCTCCTTTAGATCCCTGTCCCTCGTGACCTTAGATCTATTGGCCCCTTTTTTGTGTGTTTTGACTAGATTTTTCCCTCTTTCAGACTAGTTTTGAGAGACCCGCCTTCTTGGGTTAGATCGATGCATTGTTAGCTGTAAATTTTCTGTTATTTCAGCATTATATACTATTCTCTGCATATTTATTTTCAGTTATGCGACACACTTTTTCTTTTACTCTCAAAACGTATGGGTTTAAAAATTAAAATTAACACACGCCACACACTGACCCTAAGTGAAGAAGAGCCTGGTTAACACCGCTAGGAAAATACCTTAAAATAAATTGACACTGAACCTCTCTGCCCTTGTTTAGACATTGTAATCACTTGATTCTGCACCTCCTTGCCCTTGTTGGTCATTCTTCTTCCCTTTGTTCCATCATCATTGTGCCCCCAAGGTGTATATCCTAGAGACTTCTTGGCCTTCACCCTCAATATCCGATTGATCGACTTGCTCCTTCCCACCGTAGTCGAGTTAGTCCTCCCTCGAGTCTGCATTCCGACTCCTCTTCTGATTCTTTGGGTTCTCCCCCTACTTCGAGTTCTACCCCTGTCAACTTCTCTATGTTTGGTCCAGGGCCTAATGCTAGCAGTAATGGAGCTCTTTCTCATCCGTACACTCAACCTCCTATGGGCTATGGTCTCCCTTCGAGAAGGGCTAACACCTCCAGCACTTTTACCCCTCCAAGTAGCATGTATCGAGGATACGGCATGCCTCATCCTTTTTCCCAACCTCCTTCTTAACTCAATGTTGCCCAACCTAACCATTATCCTTATCCACAGCCTAGTGCCCCAGCTCCTCCAGCATTTGCACCTCCACCTCCCTTGCCTTCTCAACCCCAGCAATAGCAACTACCACCCCTTTTGGGGCAAGTATTTGCACAGCGGGGCACAAATAATCCTCCTTCTTCTCAAAGGAAGAGGAAAGGCAATCAAAATTAATCTTCCCCTGGTACTCTCAGACCTAATCGTCAAATTATTGCCTCTAACACTACTAACCAGCAACAGGGCACTCAGCCCAAGCCGGATAGGCCTATTCGTACAAATAAGCCTTGTTCGTGTTGCGGTGTTTCCGGTCATTACACTCACAATTGTCCTCTTTTACCACAGATTCGGCAGATGTGGGAGTCTCAAGCCACATTGCGTGGACAACATGCCTCCCCTACTCCCAATGTGGCCATTACTCAACCGGCTGTGTTTACTAATCCTTTCCCTCAGCAAGGATCTATGGCTACCCAACCACCTCATGGACTGGTAGCCCCGCAACCTTCCCTGTCTACTTCCTATGATTACCAGCTCCTCATGGTGAACTGTGATACACCTTTACTTGTCGACCTTAACATTCAAACTCGATCTCGTCAGTAGCCCAAGCCTCCCGCTCCGTCTGTCCCCAAGTCGCCTTCTTCAGGTTCTATAGAGCCTCTTTCGACATCTAATGGTCCCTTGCATATCCCTCAGCCCAAAGTTGAGGTTCATACCAAGATTCCTAAGGGCCCATTACACGGAAATGCTTCTTCTAGTCGAGCTGCTCATTTGTATATCATAGTAGATGATTTGGCGTAGTCTCCTGCTACCATTTCAACACTGGAACTCCTCCAGTCATGTCCTTCTCAAAAGAAGGCTCTACTATTTGCCATGGGCACTGTAGATCCTGCTGATGACCAATTGATTGTTTTCGACGCCTGTCAATCAGAACATCCTCCCCTTCCTGCTTCCGTAGCTTTCCAAATCCCAGTCAAAATCTGGAATGTTCATGTTTCTTGGTGTATTATTGATGAGGGGGCATCCACCTATGTGATTTCTTCTTCTGTTTGGAAACAACTCGGATCTCATGAGCTGGCCCCTTCCACAATCACCCTTCGTGCATGGGATGGCCATGCCTCCCATCCTATTGGCCTATTCCGTAATTTTCCTATCACTCTTGTGGGCAAGACAGTTTACATTGATATTGAATTCATCGACGCCCCTCTTGATTATAACATTCTTTTGGGGCGTAGCTACACCTATGCCATGTCTGTTGTCCCATCCACAGTCCACCGCAAGATGTTTTTCCCTCATAATGGAAAGATAGTCACCATTGACCAGTTGACATATCATGAGCTAAAATCTCAAACCTCCCCTGAGTCGACCATCTCTTCTATAGCCAATAAGCAAACCATCGATTCTTTGACCAATTTCTCCCCTGAAGTCTACAAAGATTCCTCCTTGCTTGGAACTTTCCATGGTCTTCCTCCTCCTCCTATCTCTGATCCCATCTTAGTGAATGTTTGCATGATGCAATCGTCTCGGGCTGACCTTAAGCGGCCCGCTTTGGCTAGTCAACAACCTTAACCTCAAACTCGCCCACCACAACCTGCTCCTAGCCCTCCGCTTTAGCCAGCTAGACCTCTTCCTTCTAGCCCTTCTCCTACAGCTGATACCCATGAGCCCCTCTATCCTCCTGGGTCGGTTCCACGAGGTCTCAACCATCTTGGAGCCGTCCCTCCTGGCCATTACCCCGTTGGTTAGATACCTTTCCTCACTCCCCCTCCCAGAGTCTATTCAGTCTCCATCATGGCCACCCTCTCCCTCCCCAATTTGACCTTGTGTATACCAACCTGATACCTTGATCCTCCAACTGCTACCCCACCTAGTCACCCCAAACCTTACCTTGCTTTGACACCGGTTCAACCAGTTCCCCTAGCTTCGTCCATTGCTACAGTGCCACCAGCACCTCAACATGACCCTTCTCCTGTTGTGACAACTCTGGGAAAGAAAGGCAAAGCTCGCAGGGGGGCATCCAAAGACAAAATTACCCCGACCGAACCTACCCCTCCTATGCCCGCAAAGCCTTGCGCCTTATGTGATGTCATCGGTCATGCCACCCATACTTGTCCCGAGTTACCCCATATTAAACCCATGGTTAAAGTCACGTTCCCTAAGTCTACGGTCTCTGAACCCTCTGTTTCTTCCTCGTCTGTAGCCAAGAACCTAAAGACTCTTCGCACCAACAAACCCTGCGCTTTGTGTGGTGTCCATGGCCATTATTCCCACCATTGTCCTCACCTGACGCATTACCGAGCCTCTTTGGAGGTCATTCGCGAGTATGAGGTTGAATAAAATCAATTCGCCTCTCCCATCCTCGCGCAGTATGCGTCCGTTCAGCTCGAGGATCTACCAGCTCCCATTGACATTCCTCCTCTTGATGTCGAGATGATGGAGCCTGCTACCACCATCCTCTACCTATCATCATCCATGAGACCCTCGGTGGACATCCCCTTGGAGACTTCCCCTGATTTTTCGCTTGACCTCCCTTCAGTGATCACCCTGGGCTCAACATCGCTAGATCCTTTATCTGCTTACTCTTTTGTCACCCCTTGGGATGATGCGCATGTGACCCTCTCTTCTCATGATGATCAGCCAAGTGGTATTTCTTCCCCTAGTCACCCCATCTTTTATCATGATGATGAAATTATGGTAGAAATAACCACCCCTAACTTTATCTATTCCCCCTTACATCGAACCCATGCGTTCGAACCACATACACCTTGTAGCCATTACATTGAAACCCAATGTTTGGGTAAGGGGGCACCCATATTTGAGAGGCTAAGAGAATCAATTCTCCACAACTCTCCTAGTGTATATGGTCGTGTCGACTCTAGTTCCATTATTCTTCCACATTTAGAAGAACCTCTAGAGTCCCATATCAATTCAGATCACTTTAGGGATGATACCCTTATCGTTCCTTCATCTTAGATCAACAACCCAGTCTCTTAGACATTGTTGTTGACCAACCTATAGCTTTTCTAAGAGAGCACCAGTTCATTATCTCCAAATCCTCTTTTTCGGATAGTGACACCAGGTATGCCAACCTAGAAAATTAAAGTCCATTTGATTCATATATGTAGTACTAACAGAGATTGGTAATCCTCCATTTCCTTTCTCAAACTTCATAACCATAACGAAAACAAATGGCACACCACACCATTAAACTGTGTTTAGATTCCCCTTTTTCTAAATACATTTTGGCATGACCACAACATGCTTGGGGGCACCTATGACCATCAACCATAAAAAACCTAGATCTCAGACAAAAATAGCTCTGAAACCCCCTTTCTCTGGCAAGTCACACTTTTCAAGTCTTTTCCTGGGACAGGTCACATTTTTCTGCCCAGTACCTGCTACCTAGGTCACAAAACAGACCCCCAAAAGTGCGACCTGGCCTGTTCATGAGCTCTGGGTACTTGTTAGTTTTTAGTTATTTGATACTTCACCAAGACACATTTTTTCCACGAAGGGTCTATTCATTTCTCCCCCAAATCGAATTTCCTCACTTACAACACTTGTACTTGGGGCACCACTTTGCCTCCTTACCTGTTCTTGTTCGTGTTGATTTTCGTCATGAGATACTCTCTTGTACTCATGTTTTTATGGTCCCCCATTGGACCTTTACTGTGTGGCAGCACCATCGAGTCACCCTTGTTTAGAGCATCCAATTTGAGTCATCATCGCATTCATGGAGTCTATCCCGAGTCCCTTTGTATCCCACTATAGTTCTCCATCCTTCATTGCTTGGTTCCTCTCTCATGTCGCACATTATGGCCTTCAATCCCTTTGTCCCCTATCCCTCATGATATTGTGTCAGTTGCTACCAGGTCATCCATGCCCTTTATGATTTAACAAGGGAATTCGTCCATTCGCTACTCAGTTACCCCCATTTCATCATTATCATTGGTGTCAGTTTGTCAGTTTCTCTACTATTTTCTCTCATGCCTTAGTTGAAGATTCCTTATTGCCTCACCTATGGTGGACCTCCTTCTATCGACATCAGCTCATTCATTCCAGAAGACAGGTCTAGAGGGCAGTGTATCTTGGTTCCATCTTCCACTCTTTTTTGGCACCCTGGATCAGGAAAAGGGACTACTTATTGCCCTTTGACTTGGTTGTTTCTCACCTTCAGCTCCTTTCAGCATGATCAAGATCCGTATAATTGATGATCCAGTGATGTAGAAGTTGTCTTCGTTATTCCCAGGTGTGTGTGAGATGTCTCAACCCTCATGAGGGGGTGGCCCTGTAGGTAGCCCCCCACATGCCCAGATGACCTCTTCCTCACAGCCTTCGATGCAGCTCCATACATTTGATGATGTCGGCCTTAGCCGCTTGCAACACCTCTTTGATTTTCACGTATCATTCAGATTTTGCGAGCCCTTCCCTATTGATAGGGGGCATTTGGGTTGTATTTGTATCTCATGTACTCAGATATTATTGTATAAGTCCTAGCTGTTATCCCAAGCACAGCATGTATGTGGGATTATTCATTATATCTTTTATCTAGATCATGTTATGCCAGCATGTACTTTACAGTTCGGTCCCTTTTTTACTGGACGGACTATTCTTTTTTACTTTGTCTCGGCGGGTATAGGTATGCCTCCCCCGCCGCCTCTAGCACAGGTACCCTATCATAAAAAGAGACTTGTTTCACCTGTAATTCTCGTCTCCTCAAGGTCTAGTTCTCCAGCACTTAGGCTACCTTACATTTCTCTCTCTAACTCCCCTTTTGATGTTTGGTGATTGAGTTCTTACAACGTACTTCGGTCATATGATTTGCTCCTAACACTTGCACGCTGGGGGGAAATCTGTTACACCATTTTTTGGTCATCTAACCTATTATCATTATATGGACCCAAGTACACCATGTAAGACCAATTTTACTCTAAGTAAAATTGCTTTCACTATGTAAAATAACTTAATAAAACACATTTAGTAGGTTTTTTATGGTCTAAACAGGAAACCCCAAAAGGAAATATTAAACAAATCTATATTTGTTTGATTTTCCTCATGGAATAATTAATTAAACAATAATTTAATTATTATTCCAAGTCATATTTAACCCAAATCAAGGAAATTAATTAGATAAATCCTTATTTATCTTATTATTTTGTAGGAATAATTATTTAAATAATATTCGTCGTTAAATATGACTAAATCATTTATAAATAATTAAATAAATCATTATTTATTTAATTATCATTCATCCACTTCCTTAAAATAATAAATAAATCATTTATTTATTTATTATTTACAAATAAAGGGATTTGACCCAAGTCAAATACCTTTTCCCTCCAACAAATATAATAAAATATTCCATAAAAGGTGGATCCAGATTTGGTTAATATTATTTTAATCATGCACTAAGATCTATAATGACCCAATATTTTGTTATAAATAGAAGGGTTTTCCCATTCATTTGTCACCTTTTGTTGCCTATTAGATCACTCTGGATCTATAATCTTGGTCTGACTTTGAGCCATTATCATTGTCACATTCTCCATTATTTTCTTTGTGAGCTCCCTTTGAGTTCGTTGTTTGTCTGGGTTTTCTACACCAATAAGAAAGAGAAATGCTAGATCTAAAGCGCCGAGGACTTTCAAGAACCCATCCCATTGAGGAGAATTGGAAACACCTTTCTTGTTTTCCTCTCTAGTGCCCTTAATATAAAAATTCTTTCAAAATTTTTTTTCTTTTCTTGTCTATTGGATGCATGGAGAAAAATATTATTTTCACTACTTAATGTATTTTTATGCATAGATCTGGATTTGTGTGGCTTTTGTCTTGATCAACTAATTGCAGATTTGAAGATATTGGCAACCATATTGTATGTTAGAGCTATTTGTTATGCATAGATAAAGTGGTATTTTTTCCTAAAATTTGACAAAATATTCATACTAACACCTCTGCTTCACCTTTCTTTGCTTTGCTGCCGTAGAAAGTCTGGTCCTTTGCAACTCTTGACAACACATGATCTAGCTTTTTCTTGCCTTCTAGGAGCTCGATATTGAATATAGTGTATCTCTGTTGTTTTAGATCCTCAATATATGATTTTTGGTTCTGTAGTATTCATCTGAGTCTTCTTTGCAATGCCACAGGTCTGACCCAATTTGGAATCTTCAAGAAAGAGTTATGCCCAATCTCTCACAATGCCCTAATTATGGACTGTTTCAGCAGAGCGCACTTGTATGAATTGATCGAGAAAAAATTACAGACCATGCACTATCTACCACTTTTTACGAAATTCCAATCCGATACTCAGAGAGAGAGTTATGACGATTTTTTCAAGGTCACTTCTTTGAGATGAATTTCAAGAGCCTGCAAAAACCCTGACTTCCACAGATCATATCTCCAAAAATATTGCGCACCTTGATCTGAAATTTTTATTGCAGATTCCTCAGGATTTCAGATTTGCCTCATAAGAATTTAATCTTTTGAACCTTTTTAGAAAAAAATTTAGCACGAAAATTCCACGATGACCTATTTCAGATGGCCGAATCACTTGCATAAGGAGGAAATGAAGATCACAATTTATATGAATGCTTAAGTTGAGAGGGGCTTCAATAAGTGAATGTGGGATGGATTTTAGGAGCATAAAAAATATTAATTATGACTTTTCAATTACCCATTCCCTAACTCCATGGGGTTTTAGCCCACTAACTGGGTTTACAAACTTCAAACATGAATATCTCTCAAACAATGAAGAATTACATGGCATGCCATATATCAATGGAAACATCTTGACAAGTAGAAACCATAAAAAGAATTATTGACCCATAATATATTAATTTTGTAGGTCAAAAATCCCATGAAATATTGGGTTAACCCCTGGTACTGCTTGGGTTGACATCAATGACAACCGCTGATCAAAAATAATGTAAAAAGGGTTAAGTGATTCAAGGTGGTCTAGGGTTTGGAAAGAATCCTATATTATAAAAGGAAGAGGAGGGCAGCAAGGAAGAGGTTGTTGAAGATTATCATTTCACAAGGAATTGTATGCTAGACATCCCTTGTTGGGAATTCCTATTCAGGAATCCCACCTCCTTCTTTGAGCAGCTCTTGGAGGAGAATTGTGCTAAAATTTTCCACTATTAGGCTTGGGCCAAGCTTCACATTACATTACAACACTGCTCATGTTAAGGGTTGAGCTGTCTTGTGAGCTGCAGCAAGTGGAAGATTAGATCTATTTAGATCTAAAGGATAACAATGGCTCTTCTTAGTGATTGTCTTTTAACCTCCTGGAAGAGTTCATTAGTTTATTGCACTTTATATATACATCTTGGAATCATTAATAATCATTATCATAAGCTACATCACTGTTCCTCTCCCCAGGACATCGTTATTTGTGGATCTATAGTTGCAGGGTTTTTTGCCAGTGTTTTGGAGGAGAGATCTTCGGTGTTGGGGTTCTTCCTCTCACTGTGGTGATCCATGGATTTTCCATCCAATCCATGGGTTTTTTAGATATGTACTTGTATTATTCAGAAATTTTGAATCATTCTACAGATCTGAAGTTTTAGATCTCAAATCTACATCCGGTGCTTCATGTTTTGAGAAAATCCCCAAGGGGAATGTATAGATCAGCCCTTCTTGTACATGGATCTGTATTAGATCTATATTTTTATGTACAGATCTGATCTAGATCTGAAGAATCAATAAAATACTTCTTCAGCCCTAAAAATAATGCTGTCATGGTTATGCAATCTTTTAATATGGTTGTAGCACCTCTTTCTTGAGGATTTCTTCTGTATTATTTCATTCTTCTTCTGTAAAGTGTATGAGTTATGCCTATGATATTATTTGTCAATTTTCAGACCTTATTTCAATCATACCCTTCAAAAAACCATGCTCACATGCTTCAGTAAATTTCTACATACTTCTAGTCATGGGAAATCAGGGTTTTCTAGCCTAGTTAGGAAAGGAGGAACTGTTTAACATAGAAAAACTTATTTTTTTTTGCTAAAATTAGACATGGGAGTCCCTCATAAACCTATATATCATATTCAACCACTTTCCCATCTTATTGTGACACATATATCTGAATACACTCGTTTTAGGGCCTAAATCCTCACTTTTCCCCACTTTTTTCCTTATAAAATGCTGTATAAAGTTTCTGCTACATATTTTATTGAATTTTAAGTGATTTTGAATCTATATAAGACATAATTATGTAGATCCACATTTTTAATAACTCATATTATTCCCAATAGTGTAGTTGTTCCAATTTGGGAACATTACAGTGGTATCAAAGCAAGATCTTTGGCTCAGCCTGTGGCTTCAAGACAAAGTGTTGTACATCAAGGAGAAATTTCATAATGATGAAGAATATGGTTTTATTCTCATCAGCTTTCATATCTAAGAAGAACCTCCCCAAGGAGGTTGAACAAGAAGAAGAAAGGAGAAGCAGTGAAACTCCTAGAAAGTTTCAAGAGCAGAAAGATATTCTGATCAGATCTACAAGATCTATACATGAGGAAAATTTTGAATCCCCATCTCATGGATATGTGCACTCAGCCATATCACCAAATATTCAGCGTTCTGTCTGTGATTTCTTCATGAAGAGGAAGAAAGGAGGTGTGCCTAAGAAGGAGACTCTTAGAGAGTATTTGGAGGAGTATGAAGCTCAGTCCAAGGATTTCAAAGATAAATTGAACTTCCAAGGATTATAAAAGATCAAGGAGGGAAAATTCACAAAGGAGGAGCAGCATGGTAAAGGTATATTCTATCTATCTACCTTTGATGGATCACCTAAATGTCCAGTCAGGCTTTGGGTGGAGGAGCTGGATAACTTTGTGCAACAACATCAAGTTTCAGAGATTGAAGCCAGCAAAGTAGCAACGCTGCATTTTGAAGGTAAAGAATATGCTTGGTGGTTGTTTGAGTCTTTTTCCTTCAATAATTCCAATACACCTACTTATGCAAGGTTTTTTGAAAGATTGATAGAAAGGTTTGATGAAGCTCCATGTGTATCATCTTCTGTTGATATTTTCAAACCACATCAGATGAATATTTTGCAGGAGTTGGAAGGGTTTATGAATCCAAATCCCTTTTTTAAGACCATGGAAGAAGGTGTAATTTTTTTTTATGCCTTTCCAAGGGCAAGATCTCCATTGAGTGAAGGATCCTCTTCTCAAGAGGAAAGCATGCAGGTTTCTCCTTCAGTAGATGACCAAGATCTAATGTCTCTCATTGATGATGGGACAATTTAAGTTATTGATGAGGAGGAGAAGGCAGGAGATGATAACGTAGTCAAAACAAAGACACCTAAAGTACCTCATGAAGAAGAATCTGGAGCACCTACTCCAAGGGAATAAACTCTTGCACTCTTGCAAGGAGTTCCACAAGTTCTCACACATAGAGCTCTTGGTACAACATATGAGCATCATGTACCATCATTTTCCAATGATGAGATCTTGATGATAGAAGAAGGAAAAGAGGAGGAATGGCATCAAAAGAAGAAGAGCATGGATCCTCCTCTGTTTCAAAGCTTTGAAACACAAAGAAGGCAAGAGGACTTATGCATTAAAGGTAGGGGCAAATCTGTCTACCTACATCCTCATTCTACTCTATTCCTTGACACCTCTTTGCAAGGGGGTACTTTACCAAGAGCACCTCTTGATAGGAGGAAATATAATTTTTTCTCTCAACTATGGGCAGCATATACATA
This sequence comes from Pinus albicaulis, assembly GCA_034641835.2. Classification (NCBI taxonomy): domain Eukaryota; kingdom Viridiplantae; phylum Streptophyta; class Pinopsida; order Pinales; family Pinaceae; genus Pinus; species Pinus albicaulis. The sequence continues at coordinate 91,896,600 of CM076575.1, forward strand.
CTTGGCAAAGGAGGGAGCCTTGGGATAAACTAGCACAATGCAAAGAATCTCTCATGAATTCAAGAGAGAGATGAGAGGTTTCCTAAAAGGGGCATTGATAACTCTCACTCAGAAATTTGTGATGAGAAAGGAGAAATCAGAGATCTATTATGACATGAGCATGAGGGCACATGGCAACTCCATAGCTTTGGGGCAGCCCATGATCTCTTCATTCAAAAAGAATATTTTTGAAGATAGCAAGGGGATCCTCACCTTCTTGCATGTATGGGCCAAAAGGAGGATGTTTTGGAAGACAAGGAATTTTCGAGGGGAAGTTGATTTCCATATGCTTCAATCTTGTCTTGAGAAAGATCAGCTGCAAATGGGGCAGAAAAGAGGATATTTTGATGCTCCAACATGTGATTTTGATATCAAGGATGTCAAAGATGGGATCCATAAGAAGACAGGGGCTGCATTTCAAACCTCTACAGCGCTGTCATTCTTGGAGAGCTTGGATCCTTATTGGGATTCTTATTGGGATTCCCAACTCAAGATGGAGTACTCCAAGGACCTTTTCACATGTGGGGTTCTTGATGGGGAAGTAGTGGATGAAAGGTTCAAGGTGGTGGATGGAGTTATCTATTTCTATAATATTATTATTTTTGTTAGTGACTCCAAACTCAAGGAGGGACTACTTAATGCCATCTATGAAATCATGCTTTCCAAACCCACTGGTTTTGTCAAATCATATCATACTCTCTTGGGTGGTTTCATATGGGAAGGTTTCAAGGAAGAGGTTCACTCTCATATGAAGATGTGCATGGACTACTTGGTAGAGGAGGAGGAACATAGCTCTTGGGAAGAGCCACCATTCACACCTCCTTATTCTATGAGTGTGAGAGGGAACTCATCCATGATTTTCCCCAATGATGTAAAACAAGTATATAGAGAGGATTGTACTTCTGAGCATTATAATGTATCTCCTATATGCTTATATTTTTATAACACTCATTTGTAGGATATTGTGCCAAGATGGGGCACTAAGTATGATGGGTTTCATGGACCACTCAAGGCCATGAACTATGTTGATGCAGGTCATTCCTTGGAGAGTCTTGGGAAGCTATTATATTCTTCATGGTGTGATTCCTTTACACCAACTATGACGTACATTCTCCAAGCATTCCAAAGACATGAGGCAGAAAACAAGTGTTGGAGAAGGCACTTGTCACATCCTATTCTATGGAAGTTAAGGATAAAACTACGCTGGTTGCACATGAGGGAACATCTTCCTTCTCATTTATCACACATCATAGCTAGCATGATTCTAATCATGATCTCACAAGTTTAAGATGTCCTTATCTTTGTTGGGGGCATAGTTGGAGGAAGGCACACTTGTTGAATGTGCCCTTGGGGGAAGGATTTCCCCATTCTTTTTGCATTGCATGCTTCAATGGGAGAATGAGATTTTGTATGGCCATTATGATAGATCACTTCTCTCTTTGTAAAGTGAGCCATATGTTTGTTGGTAACATGCCTCTCATATGTATTGGTGAGGAGTTCTTTGATGGATTGCCAAGTTGGGCGGTGATCCACTTCATTTGGATGATAGCATGGAGATGGGAGTCTTTCATGGATCATGAAAATCCCCATGATTATCATCACTTCTATCTTGATGAGGTCATGGATCAGCAAGAAGGTTTCCACAACAACCTTCCATTTCTTCATGATGAGAGCCCTTGGGTTTATTCACCAAAGGAAAACTTGCATATTGAGGAAGGACCATTGGGAGACAAAAGTATTGCAGAAAATTCAGAACAATGGAGGAGACTATTTGATGAGGAGGCCACAAGAGAAGAAGGGGAGATTTTCCAGTACCCTTGTAGTTGCTTGAGGACAAGAAACATTTGGGAGGGGGAGACTGTAATGTTCCTAAATTAGCTTCAGCTAATAGGAACATTAATTTACCTTGTTTATTTTTTCATTTCATGATTGATGAATAAATTGTAAAGGAGGACATGTAAAACTGCTAAAAACCACGAATAAATCAATGCCTATGTGAACAAAGACATATCTGGGCTATGTAAATTATATCTTGCAAATGTGAATGGGTTAAATAACAATAATGGGTCATCTTTGACCAAGTCAAACAACGCAGTCTAGATGCATTGAACCTATTTGAGGGACAACACAATTCTAGAAGGAGGTTGTAATGTGAAAAGGGTTAAGTGATTCAAGGTGGTCTAGGGTTTGGCAAGACTCCTATCTTATAAAAGGAAGAGGAGGGCAGTAAGGAAGAGGTTGTTGAAGATTATCATTTCACAAGGAATTGTCTGCTAGACATCCCTTGTTGGGCATTCCTGTTCAGGAATCCCACCTCCTTCTTTGAGCAGCTCTTGGAGGAGAATTGTACTAAATTTTTCCACTATCATGCTTAGGCCAAGCTTCACCTTACATTACGGTGCTGCTCATGTTGAGGGTTGAGCTATCTTGTGAGCTACAACAAGTGGAGGACTAGATATGTTCAGATCTAGAGGATAGCAGTGGCTATTCTTAATGAGTGTGTATTTTAACCTCCTGGAAGACTTCATTAGCTGATTTCACTTCAAATATACATCTTGGCATCAGGAAAAATAATTCTCATAAGCTAAAATTTTTTTCCTCTCTCTAGGACAACGTTATTTGCATCTACAGCTGCAGGGTGTTTTGCCAACGTTTTGTAGGAGAGATCTTCGGTGTTGGGGTTCTTCCTCTCACTGTGGTGATCCATGGATTGGCCATCCAATCCATGTTTTTTTAAGATATTATCTTCTATGTACTTTTATTATTCATAAATTCTGAATCATTCTGCGGATCTAAAGTTTTAGATCTCAGATCTACTTCCGGTGCTTCATGTTTTGAGCAAATCCCCAAGGGGAATGTATAGATCAGCCCTTCTTGTACATGGATCTGTATTAGGTCTATATTTTTATGTAAAGATATGATATAGATCTGAAGAATCAATAAACTACTGCTTCAGCCCTAAAAATAATGTTTTCATGGTTATGCAGTCTTTTAACATGGTTGTAGCACCTCTTTCCTAAGGATTTCTTCTGTATTATTTCATTCTTCTTCTGTAAAGTGTATGAGTTATGCCTTTGATATTATTTTTCAATTTTAAGACCTTATTTCAGTCATACCCTTCAGAAAATCACGCTCACATGCTTCAGTAAATTTCTGCGTACTTCTAGTCATGGGAAATTAGGGTTTTCTAGCCTAGTTAGGAAAGGAGGAACAATTTAACATAGAAAAAATTATTTTTTTTTGCTGAAATTCGACATGGGAGGTCCTCATAACCCTATATATAATATCCAACCACTTTCCCATCTTATTGTGATGCAAATATCTGAATAAACTTTTTTTAGGGCGTAAATCCTCACTTTTCCCCACCTTTTGCCTTATAAAACGCTATATAAAGTTGTTGCTGCATATTTTATTGAATTTTAAGTGATTTTTCATCTTTATAAGACATATTTATATAGCTCCACATTGTAAATAACTCATATTATTCCCAATAGTGTATCTGTTCCAATTTGGGAACATTACACTCAGAAAATCCATTGAATCTGCCACCCCATCGCCATGCTAACATTATGGAAATCACAGTGGGACCTCCTGAGTATATATTTGACTAGAAAACTCCTATAGACTCATTTAAACCTTCAGTTAAGCTTAGAAAATTGACTGATAGTATCTAGTGGCTTATCTGCTACCTCATCACCACACTAACACAATGGTGATCATTGTGGAAACTATGAATTAGTGAAAAAATAGGTAACCCTTACGAATTTAGATGCCCTTATCAAATCAATAAGAAATCACACTGTCAGCCAAAGAGTAGACTCTATTTGTTTCATCATCCTAGCAAAATGATGACTCAACTATATGACACTCTCACAAAATTTAAGAAACTCAGAAAACCCCAAAACACCCTTATATTGGTTTCTTGTCAGTTATTGGTGGTGGACCATAAACATACATCCTTAAAACAACAAAAAATATCCACTTGGAGACTCCACTAGCCTCTAGTAGGCCTATTACTTCATTAGCACTCATTTGACTTCCTAGATTTGTTTCACACGAACCCTAAGAAGTTTTTGAGCCCACTTATACACTCTAAGAGTTTACCAAACATTAAGAGAGGCCAGACTTCATAATACAGTACTAAAACTTGTAGCCTCTTTGAATTTTGAATTTTGAAATTTGACTTCACATAACTTCAGTACTAGATCTCATCCAGACCCAAACCCTCCCAACATAGTTGATGACCCAGAAAAGATTTCCTGGCAAACTTCTAGATCTGGAAACTTAACCACTATTAGGACCATCTATAGAGAAAGCTATGTACCTGAACATCTTACAGCTTTGCAAGATCCCCAGTTTGACTTGCACCATACCAGGAACCTATTCAGAAACAGGTCTCAAACTGATATTGACCAAACTGACCTTGAACCGTTAGATTTGTAGCAGAGTTTTAGTAGATAAGCCTCTCCTTACACATCACCTGACTTTCAGCTTCTCCATCACTTCAACTCTTTCCATACCAAGTCTACTCAAAATCAGTTTGTTGGTCCAAGTACTTCCACCACACCCATCCATACCACCATTGTGCAAACCACTCCACTTCATCATACACCCCCTTTCACAAAACCATCTCTTGTAAATCCTCCATTAGCTCCCATCATGGCAGCTTGGTATGCTCCCTTGGCCTTACCTCAACCCCTAGTACATTTTCCTAATGACTATTAGCCCAAGATTCCTCATTTCACAAGGGTTGAATCCAGCATTGCCCAAAAACATGTATATAGGATCAATGATGCTTTTGATTACATGGACATAGAATAAGAAACTATTAAAATAAGGATTTTTGCACAAAGTTTACGAGGAGAGGCAAAATAATGGTTCAAAGCATTAACTCCTAATTCAATACATAATCTCCCTTCCCTTTACCAAAATTTTATAAACAAGTGGGAAATCAAGAAAACCCCCCTCCAAATCCTATCTGAATACAAAAATCTTAAAAGGAATGTGGGGGAAAGTGTGCGAGACTATTGCACTAGGTTTAAAAGTGTCTACAATTCCCTCCCACATTACATGAAATATCCACAAGGCCTAGAACTAGTAAAACTCCCCAAAAATTTTTACCTTGACATGAATTTACAATTAAGAGAAGGAGACTCTGAAACCTTATAAGAAATGTAAAGGGAAACAATTAGTGCAGAGGTTAACTTGATTGAAAAGAGAGATAGGTTGAAATCAGAAAATAGAGTGACCTACAAGGATGAAACCATGCTCTCAACCTCTTCTTTTGATACCAAAATGGATAGCCTAATGAGAACAATGGAGAGAATGATAGAAAGGATAAATTTGAATGAAAGGACACCTCCTTGGGAAAAACAAGATAATACCCAAAACAGGAATAGAGCTCATAATTTCAGAAGAGACACTCCTCAAATCAAACCAATGGAAAGTGATCAACAAATTAGACCTCCCTTTCAAGAAAATTGTGTAGATGAAGAAGAAGGAGAAATTATAGAACCTGAAGAAAACCATATAAATCTAAGAGTTTCTGATAATGAAGATGATGTTTTTCTCACCGAAGAAGAACAAGATTTCTCTTCCTCAGATCAAATAGACAATAACTATTAGGATTCTGAACACTACCTCTTGGGATTTGAAAATTCCATCATGGAAATCCATAAGCATTATGATCTTAGGAGAAAAAAATACCTAGATTCAGCCAAGAAAGACCAAATAGATACTTATCTTCAGAAAGTACCTGAAAACACCTCTAAGAAAAAAACAGAGAATGTCAACACTATGGTTAAGAAAGCTGAAGAAAAAAAAGGAAAAATCAACTAGCCAAACAAAGACCTTAGCTGTCCTAGTACCTCCACTAATAACCCTAAGAAAACCCTTTTGTCCAAAGCTCCAAATTAGCATCAGCAGATTAAAAATGTGGAAAGGTTCATGGCTGATAAATCTGATGTGAATATATCCAAAACACTAGTACTTTTCAGTTTTGAGGTAGAGATTTCGAAAATAAAGATAAATATCCCCTTCACTGAACTAGTTACTCAACCAATGTATAGGTCTCAGATGCTGAAGATACTTAACATAGGAAATGATGCTAACACTTTGCACTTGGTTGATGACACACCTGAGTTGTTTTTTGGACCCAAAATAGAAGGAAAGTATTAGGAAGGAGCCATTCCCCCTTTCTATATCAGCTTAAACATACATGACAAAATCTTAGATAATGCCATGCTGGATTCCAGTGCCTCTCACAATCTCATGCCCAAAGTTGTGATGGAGAGGTTGGACTTAGAAATAACTAAACCTTACAAAGACCTGTACTCCTTCGATTCGAGTAGGGTCAAATGTTTGGGCCTGATCAAGGACCTTTGTGTCAACCTGGCACAAGTGCCTACTAGGAATATAGTCATGGACATAGTAGTGGCAGATATTCCTCCCAATTATGGCATGCTCTTATCCGGATCTTGGGGATCCAAGCTTCAGGGGAACCTTTAACTAGATATGTCCTATGCTACCATCCTTGTTTTCAATCAGATAAGGAGATTATACCAAGAGTCACATATGAAGTATATGGTTAGCAGTCAGGACAGGCTAGACAACACTCCTCTTTATTCTATTCACTCAGATCTTGATTATTTCATATTATATAATGAGGAAGATAATGATGAGTAGGTATATGAAGTTGAAACACATCAAGACACACTACAACAGCCAAACTAGTCTTTACATGAAGAACTCATTATTCCGAACTATAGTAGCCTTGAACAAAAACATTATGACAAAATCAAACTTGAATCTCTACAAACTAACAATGAAACCTCAAAACCAATGGTCAGTTTGAAATATGAATTAGGTTGCTCAAAGAGAGGAAAAATCTCAGAAACACAACCCTTCCCTTTTACCTATCCCAAAATGCTAATATGCCCTCACAGAACAACAATGTTGGGTGATATAAATCAAAGGAGTCTTATGTTCTTACCTTATCTAGACACCTCATTATCAGAGAGTCTTGTTCCTCCAAAAAAGTTGTTGACTCTCACTGATGTTGCCATAAATACTAAAGGTATTTCTATTGAAACTGACATAGAGGGTTACAATGTAGGCAGCCTAAGAAGACCCAAAGTAATTAAGTTATCCAAATCCTTGCCAATACACAGAAAACTCAAATACCTGAGGTTATGTAAGAAATTGCAGGATGCTCTTGTATATAGAAGTAAAAGCTCAAAGCCTGATGACATAGACAGTGTTCAGAAGAGGTATTTTTCCAAAAATAACTATGAAACCATTGGGAAAATTCTATCACTAACAAAGAAAACCAAAAGATGAAGACTATGTATGGACTTTAGACACTTAGCAAAGCCTCCATGGAGTTCAAACACCCTTTTCCCAAGATAAACAATCCTATGCCAAAATAGGAATTTCTAACAAGTTGACTTTGATTGGTAGTGTTTCAAGTTTTCATGAGATGATACCACTTCAAATCAATCAACACAAAGACATTTTCAAAGTTCCTTGGGAAGATTACATGCTTGACCAATTTTTTCCTCGAATAAAGAATGCTAAAGACACCTTCCAGGAGGCCATGACACCTATTACCAAATTTCTCACTATGATGTACATTGATGACATTTACATTTTTTTGGGAGATGATGAAGAATCCCTTCTTCACCTAGACAGTTTCTTTCACAAAAACAAGGTTTGGAAGCAAAAATTAAAGAAGAAATATAAAAGAGAACTTGGCATGTTTAATTTTTTTTGCAGAAATCTTGTACCATGCCCTAAAAAATAGATAGCCATGTTCCTTATCTACAAGAGCTGAATGAAAAATAATTAGTGGACGATCCTATGGTAGACAGGGTAATCAAATACCATGTCCATTTAGAGTCTTAGTTGGAATTTCTCATTCATTGTACATATCACTATTTGATGAAATGATATTGAGAGAAATCACAAAAAAAATACAGAATAGAAAAATGGAAAAGAGGGAAGATTTGAAAAGAGGTAAAGCCCCATACCCAAAAAATAGAACTACTGAAAGTGTGTAAGCCTAAATACCACTACTAGTGCATAAATAAGTCTTGTTTCAGTAATCTAGCCTAATCATGGCTGAAACATGTTTTAAATTTGTTGTTGATATGTTAGTGAAAGATTGTTGGTCGAAATATTCAATCTTGACTTGTCAAAGGGTAGATTAGGAAGAAAGATATTGGTTCCACATGCTTAAAATAGAACCAAGGAGGAAACTAGGGATGAACAACAAATAATATATCCTAGCCCTTATTTTTCTGGTCTTATTTTTTACAAAAATAACATTTGTGGGCAGCTTGTTTTTATGCCACAAACCCATGGTAAGTTAGATTGTTTAATCCGAATTTAGCCATGTTTTCAATTTCATGTTTATATCTTAGTGAATGAATCTTGTCAAACAGTTTAGCCTTGACAGTTGAAAAGTCTAGGTAGAGAATCAAAGGATTTCATTAGCATAATTTGAACTCCAGGATGAAATAATATAGGAGCAGATAGTTTTTTTTGTTTTCAAAAATAAAAATGTCAAGGTTGCTAGTCCAAATACACCTAAAGAAGAAAAAATGTTAGGAAAGTAGGTTGGGTAGGTAGAGATAAAGTTGAGCTAAGAATTTCTTTCAAATTATTGAGATCAAAGCTTCAAGCAAGCATTAGTAAGAGAAAATAGGTAAAAATATACCAAATGGATGAGGAATTCGTCTCCATAATGCCATAAATATGAAGTTTCGGACAACTCCTAAAAAGGAGTTTCCCTCCCCAAGTGGAGCCACTGTTAGTCATCAGTAATTTTTTCCCTTCATCGATGACTAAATGATTTCACTAGATTTCAGAAACAAAGTTCATGAACATTGTGAGTTATATAAATATCATTGCCTTCATCATCCTTAAGATAATTTTTCACTATTTCATCACTCCATCATGTCAAGCTTTTCTTACCACTCCCAAAAAACCCATTAGAAGCTCATGTCACTCATTTTATCTTTTTTTGTCACCTTTGGCCAAAATCATTTTTCTTTTTTTTCCTAAACCCGCACTGTTACATAAGGCCACCAATCAAACTACTCCATTGTGTCTCCCAAAAATACCCCAACCATTGATGGTCTCAAACTATTTCTGTAGGCTCTTTAGATAAATCAATTTCATTGGATTTTGGATCTTCAATACATCAATTTATCATAAAATGTATCTTACACTTGATGATCCCAAATTCTAGGTTTCAGTCCAAAAGCCAAGTCCAAGGAACCTTCCACTATGTCACCTAGGGTTTCACAAAGTCATAGGGTGGATTTGGTATCCTACAAACTATGTTTTTCCTGTATGAAGAAACTGCATTCAAAGAAGAAAGGTACGCGTGATTTTGCCCAAAACTCATCAAATAATTCATTCAAAGAAGGAATTTTGGCATAAAGCACAAATATTGCAAGGGGGACAACTTCCCCTTGCTCACTTTTTTGAAAAAGAATCAAATGGCCATCAACCTAGCAAAATCCAAGGTAATGGGAAAATCATCACAATAAGATCATTAATAGCAAGGAGAAAGCAACAAGCATATGTCTAATGAGAATCAGGTTTTGAGACTGCTTTTTCCAAAAAAGGAAGCAACGCTAGGGCTACAAGGAAAAAGGTCAACTAAACTCCATCAATTTCACATTGAAGACTTTTAGAAATAATTAGTGAGTTTGAGAAGTTTTTGAGAACTTAGAAGACAACACTATTTACTTTTTTATAAATAGCCCCAAAACCTAGGAGTTTGGAAGATTGGAAAAAATTATCAAATGATGACAAAGGGCCTCCTTCATAACAACAGATGGCATGTGAAGGGTTTCAAGTTTCCCTCTAGGGTTTGACAAAGAGGCACTGATTCCACCTCATCAAAATATAAAATCAAAGGTCTTAAAGGGATCAAAGGAGGAAGACATAAGCTATACTTCACTACACCAAAGGAATAAAGATGACAAAGAGTTTCAGTGCAAAGGTTTTGACTTCTCAAAAGTACAGTCAGAGGCATTTTAAAATAGTCAAAGGAGGCATACATGAGGTAAAATTTCCCAAGGAGGTAATTATGACAATGATAGGTTCACTGTTGATAAAAAGAGGTGCCCGAATCCAAGGAAAAATGTGAAGAAACAGAGGGAAATGATGATGATGATCTTGAAGAAACAGAGGGAAATGATGAGGAAAAAAAAGATCCAAAACAAGGAGATGATGAATCTGAAACAGAGCTTGAAGGGGCAAGCAGTGACCAAAGTAGTAGCACTGATAAGACAGTCAATGATGAGCAAGGAAGCCAAGGAAATAGTCATGATAGTCATGACAGATGTCATGACTATCATGACACAAATCATCCTCTAAATGACAAAGAGAATCAAAGTGACAACGCATGTAATGATAAAGAAGAATACCTTAATGAAAAACAGAGCCAAAGTGAGGCAAGTGAAGAAGGTAATGATACATTTGACGACCAAAGTGACAGTGTAGAAAATAGTGAGGAAGACAATGATGATGATGATGCTGAAGATCAAGAAAGAAATGACCCAATGAAGCATGAGGTGACTCATGGAAGCCATGGTAAAACTGAAAAGGGTTTTGAAAACACAAAAAGTAAAGGCAGTGATGGAAAAACCTCCAAAACCACCATCACTCCTCTCCCATGCACATACCACAGAGGAAAAAGAGTTTTGTTTGCTACCTCAAAAAGGAAAAGGGACATCTCTTCTCCAATTGTAAATCCAAAGGACAAAGGAAAGGAAAATATGGAAAGGGGTGAGCAACAGGTAAAGGTGAGGAGGAGTAAGAGGATCAATAAAAGCCATCAAGAGCCTCAATTCATTAATCTAGATAGTGACAATGAGGACAAGGAGATGAGCACCAGATTGTTACTCTTGATCAAAGATGCATAGCTTAGGGAGTGGGAAAGAGTTTTTGACATGGCACAAGGTGTCATTCAGTATTAAAAATAGGAGCACAAACATTTCAAGAAGGTGAAAAAGGACCTTGCTCTCCAAAAGAAAATGACCAAGCACTATGCAAGGAAAAACATGCTTGCTTGTGCCAAACTGAAAGAGACCCTCATGGAGCTAGAAAACCTAAAAAGGGAAAAAGTGCATGATGGCCTTGGATTTTTTGCTGAGGCTTCTCAACAGGTGTCCGACACCTCTTGAGGGACCTCTCCACCAATTTTGGGGGAAATTGAACAAAATTTTGTCTTTTTGAAATTTTGAGCCCACTATGCGCAACACCCTAGGCGCTACGCACAAATTTGGTGCACCTTCAGCGCACAAAATTTTCATTTTTGGATTCCTCACATCACCAGCAGTCTGCTCAGCAAATTTTAGATCATTTGGAGTAGTTTTTGACCCCCCAAAAGGTAAAGAAAACATCAAAATTTTGACCTTTCTGCCTCATTTTCAGACCAGGTGTTGTGTAAAGAGCAGTGTTGGGAAAATTAGTTTTTAAACAGGTAAATGGCACTCACTCAACACAAATCAAGCATTTCTGGAACTTAGACTCATTAGGCTTTCCAAGGAGCCATGACCAAGAAAAAATTTGTGTCGGGAAGGGGTCCAAAACATAGCCACAAGAGACCCTATTTCTACTGAATTGGCACTACACACAGAGGCTGTTCGGTGTGTTTTGGACCAAAAGTCAACAAAACACACTTATTTATTGAAAATAGATATTTTTGAGTTTTTTGAGGAAAATTACTCTAGAATTAGGTGGAAATAGTTATTTTTGCATTTATTTCTTAGGATATTATGTGCCTTGGGCCTTGCATGGTCTCTTGGCCATAAATGACATTTATGGTTAAATTTGACATTTTCCTAGCACATTTAGGGTTTTAGTCCTCCTTTGCTCCATAAATAGAGCATGAGGCCCCTATGTATTTTTTTGGCATTTGATGAGCTTGAAGAGCAATATACATGGTTTTATGAGCTTGGAGAAGAAATTTGCTTTGTGAAGTGGATGAATGGCTTGTTTGGCTTGATGATGGAGAAGCTTGTTTGCAGGATTCCTTAGCTTGGTGAATGGTGATGTCTTCTTAACTTGTTAACGTATTCTTGTTTTCATTATGTTTCATTCTTCTTGCAGGTTGCTATAAATTAGAAAAGTATAGGTTGAGACATGCTCTTTGAGGCACCTCAGTCCTCCTGTTTGTTGTAGCTTTGATGTTTTCCTCTTTAGGCCATCTTAAGGAATTCTTGATTGCTCCTTAGGTCAACCAAAACTTGTTTTTGTTTCATGTATGGTTATTATTATAGTTTACAAGTATGATTCATGGTATGCCCTGCTTATTTTAAGCTTTCAAAACCCTATCTTGAAACCTTTCTGTGGAATATTGATTACTAAGTTAAGTCAAAGAGGTCTCGTTCAATCTTTCCCTTTGTCCATGCTTACCAACTTGTTTCAGAATTCCCAATAGCTTGATATATGATGTTTAGGAGTTCCCTCTTCATAGTTTGAGTTATTTTTTTTGTCCTATATGTTTTCCCAAAATCTGAAGGTGAATTTATAAAGTTAGAAGCTCTTATGCTTCATATGTTTCACTGGAATGTTTATCTTGGATATTTATCAGTTTAAGTATCGTTCATTGAGCTTAATTTTTTTCCCTACCTCATGAGTTGTAACTTTTAACTATATATGTTTAATACCTCTTAGTTTTTCTCAAATTTGATGTTCACTACACCTCATACATCACCTTAAGGATCCATTAACTTGCTAAATTTTCCCTGCAACACACTCTGTTTCATCATTTAGACACCCTTGAATTCATTTGACTCCATAGCCCAATGGTTTTGAAAAAATATCACTCCACCTATTCCACTTGACCATCTTACCCAACCAAAATAATCAAAAAACCCTAGAGCAAAAAGAACACATCCTTTACACCCAATAGAGAGATCCTTCTCTAAGTCCATGAAGACTGGGTCCTAGGACTCGAAAGACTGGGTCCTAGGACTCGAAAGACTGGTTCCATGTTACCCTGTTATTTGGTCTACCATTCTGCCAAATCACTAGACAATAACATTCTGGCGATCACGGTGGGACATTTTGAGTATATATTTTCTTGAATACCTCTTAATACTCTTTAGACCCTCAATTTGACTTAGAAAACTAGTGAATCTGCCACCTCATTGCCACACTAACATTCTAACGATCACGGTGGGACCTTTTAAGTATATATTTGATTAGAAAACTCCTATAGACTCGTTTAAACCTTCAGTTAAGCTTAGAAAATTGATTGATAGTATCTGGTGGTATATCTGCTACCTGATCACCACATTTAATATTCCTACTTTAGCAAGAAGCTAAGAGGAATATTAAAATTTTGATTTTTTCACTTAGTAGTTGGATAAATGGGTAAGGAGGCCCATGCTTAATAAAAACATGAATAAAACCCCTTATAATGTGAAAGGGGATCATCACAGTAGTTGGATTTTACACTTACGGGTGTGAACAAGGGAAAATGGATGAGGACATAGTCAAGTTTGACTAAGTCAACATGCATGCATGAAGAAGAGGAGATCGCCAATAAAACCAGTTCATTGTGAAAAAGGATCAACATAGACAGACATTTGTGAGCTGGATTGATTGCAATTGAGTGTGAAAAGGGATGAGGCAGATTGAAGAGGTCAACCTTGACCAAATCAAACAGCGTAGTATGGAGGAGTGACCTTGTTGAAAGCAATAAACGACTTTATGAGTATTTACCATGAATTGGAAACCCTATAGTGGGACCCAAGGTGAGGAGGCTCAATAAAGTCACAGGGTTAATAGTAGTGAAGAGCTGCTGGCATGAAGGATCTCCTATTTAGGAATCCTTATCTCCTAGAAGTTTCTTGGAGGGGAACGTAATTAATTTTTTCATACCAAAGCTGAGTGCTGCCATCCTCCTTGTTGGAACACCTAATCCTACATGGGTAGGTGTGGAATGCGAAAAGTCACAATGGAGTCCAAGTGACCTTGGAGTATGAAACCAAGAGTCACACCATTGTATTATAAATGTACATCATGTATAATGGAAAAATAAGAAAGCCTCACGCTTATCCTTCATTGTGTGTTGAGTCTCTTGTGTGTGTGTTCATCTTCCTCATACACCATGTGTGTGTCTTAACATGGTGTTTAACATGGTATCAGAGCAGGTGATTGCTAACCCTGCTCCAAATTGAGTGAGCCATTTGTGTTTATGGCCTGTGCATATCTGCAAAATTCTTGACATTTTTACAGCATTTAGAGACTTTCTGTAGCAGTGTTTTTGCCGCCATTCAGAAGTGTTTTGAAGAGGATCAGCATTCAAAATCCTAGCGTTCAGAAATTGGTTTGGAGAAACGCAACCTTGTGCATCTGAAGGTTTTCTCACCGCTCATTTTTCCTGCAATCTCTACATTTTAAATTCTGCACCATTTTGGAGCTGCTGGAAAAGAGTTTAAAATAAGTTTCTGGAAAATTCTGAGTTTTTCTACTGAAAATTTCATCATCTCTACATTCTCTGCTGCTGGAAAAAGTACATTTTCTGCTACTGAAAGAAAATTTTTGATTCTACAAATTCTCCATTTTGTCTTTCCTGTATATTACTCCTCTGTTGTTGTTTAAAAAAAATAAATAAATAAATTAATTAATAAATTAAATTAAATTAAAATTCAGACCTTTCGGCCTCCATTCCCCTATGCACCAGAAAACCCCTCTCTCTCGTTCACAGGTCACCGGCCATTCCCTTAACCCCAGGCCTGCAAATCACCTCTACACTCATCGATCTCATCTCATCCACTCCCTCTCTGCGTATACACATCCTCCACCTCGGCCTTTTGTCTTACCCTTCTCTCCTTTCGATCGCTATATCTCCCGCGACCCTTGTATCTCCCCCTCCCTACAACTTAACCCTCTCTACCCATTTCCCTTGGCTCCTTACGTAGCCTACACTCTCGGCCCTCCCAACTAACAACAGCGCCCTCCTCTCACTACACCAACCATCACTCCCTTCCCCTTATTTCTCCACGCTCCCACCGAACTCTCCCCATCTCTCTCTCGCGCCCTCTACTCACGTCCCTCCCTCTTAGCATAACAACCAGCCCTCACAACCCATGCCCCTGCAGCTCTTCCAATCACCGTTACCCTCTTTCCTCGCCTCTCCTACGCGGCTTGCTCCTACCCTTCCCCTCACACCTGCACATACTCTCCCCCATACCCACATTATCACTCCCTCTCCACAACTCAACGCACACACCATCTTCATTCCCAATGCCCTAACCCGGCCCCCTCTCAACCCTTCCCACCTCCTCTCTCCCTACCCCAACTCCCTGCGTTGTCTATCCACACTCTACACACTTGCTCTATGCCGCCTTCCCCCTTAACACTCTACCTATCGGCCTTTCGGCCTTTCCTCTCAACACCACATAGGCCCTCTGCACCATGCTTGCAAATGCTCCCCACTGAACTACGCTCTCAACCCTACGCTATACACTCCCTCCCATACGGCCTTTCGGCCCTTCTTCTCCCAATAGCACTCCGCCCCTTTTCAATTTTTTTTTTAATTTAATTCAATTTTTAAATTTTTTTAAATCCCCATTCTTTTTCTTTTAAATTCCCTCTCCATTTAATTCGTTCCCCTCCATTTCAAAGTTAATCCCCTCCCTCCACGACCTTTTAAAAATTCAACTTTTTATTTTTAAATTCCCCCATTTCTAATTAATTCCCATTAATTTAATTTTTAGTTAATTTCCTTAAAGAAAAAAAAAAAAAAAGCCAGCAGAGAGAGAGAGGAAAGAGAGAAAATGAACAACAGTAAATGAAGAGAAGATGGACTGAATACATAGAGAAAATTGCAGATTTGACATTGTGTGATTTGTGGCATAAGAGTGATTGACATTTGAAGACAAGTTTTCCATCATTGAAAACAACTCTTTGAAGGAAAATTCAGCTGCTTTAAAGGCCTCTTGCACAGTGTTTTGTTGCACATTGAAATATTTTTGCAGAGATATTGACATTGTATGTGAGTGAAATTTGCATCTTCTTCATAGTTGCAATCAGTAAATTTGAGTTGTTGGATTGTTGATTGCCCTCCATCATCTGAGGAGCAGATTTTGTGTTTTGAGAATTCCTTGGAGTCATTTGTAGTTGTTGAATCACATTGTAAATGGGTGCATTTTCGGTTGAAGCCAACACCCTTTCATTTTTGAGCCTAAGTTGTTGAAATGGATAAAATCAATGAGACATTAGAGTTGTTTAATAACCTCATTCATTCCAATGTTGATGACATGATAAAAATGAACAAGAATGCTCTTTGTAACATTCAGAGTTGTTTGCAATATGCACAAGAGAAGATTGAGTTTTTGTAGTTGGAATCTCAGCTTCAACAAGACGAACTTCAACAAAAGAGTCACCATTCTGAACCTATTTCTGTTCAGAAGATTGTGAAGGAATCTCGTCAGAAGAAAGAAGATAAAGTTCCAGTTGATTCCCATTCAGTTCCTTGTACTAGAGCAGATGTACATGCAGATGCAGTAGTTCAACCTGCACTTCTCAAGCCCATCATCAGATCTTGGGAAGAGCTTGTCCACAACAAGCATAGAACTAGTCTTGGATATGAAAAGGATGTGTCCTTTCATATTCCACACTACTCCAAGCCCATCATATTTCAGAGTGCCAAATTCTTGTATGACAGTTCACTTGCAGTTGTTCCAGATCATGCTCCACTTCCACAACAGATTGTAAAATGCCAACACTATGATTGAGTTGGCCATATGAAAGATCACTGTTTTGATCTTCATCCATGCAAGCACTGTGGTCGGCACACTCATTCTTCACACAGATGCTTCAGACACAAGCCTCCTGCAAGAACCAAGATTCATCTTGGATGGATCGCTTCTTGGCAATGGGCATCAGCAGCCAAGAAGATGTTTAAGTCGCATGTCAGAACATGTTCACAAATATTGAACAAACTTGCAGTTGAGTTTTCGCCATCATCTCACCTTGTCCCTGACAGGGGGGAAAATGGTGGTCATGTACAAGCTTCGACGACAGATCAAGCGAGCCTGAGCCACAATCTCTCATTCCATGTTCAGAGTTGTAGCCAGCAGTTCAAGCGAGCCTGAGTCACAATTCATCATTCCGGATTCAGAGATGTAGCCAGAGACACGGATGCCCATGAGCATGCCTTCGGTTGGTGGATAACCTAAAACCATCAACTTTGGTTGAGTTCCAGGAAATGCTTCAAAGCATTCCAGAGTTGTTGGTAATCCTAAAACCACCACAGGTAGTAGACCTCCATTCTTTTAGGTCGAAGGTCTCCCTTTTTTATGAGGGACAATTCCTCTAGCAGAAGCTTTCAGCTTCTTGCCAGTTTTGGAAGAGTTCCGGGAACTGCAACAAGTTTTGCGTTCCAGTGTTTGTGGTCATCCTAAAACCACCTCTTTTTTCCAACATTTCAGAGAGTTGATTCAGCCCAAGTGTTGCCATGTATACTTTGCAGATTTGTATTACAACTCTTTTCTTGGACTCACACATACCCCTTCGAATTAAGGGGGGATGTTGGAACACCTAATCCTACATGGGTAGGTGTGGAATGCGAAAAGTCACAATGGAGTCCAAGTGACCTTGAAATATGAAACCAAGAGTCACACCATTGTATTATAAATGTACATAATGTATAATGGAAAAATAAGAAAGCCTCACACTTATCCTTCATTGTGTGTTGAGTCTCTTGTGTGTGGGTGTTCATCTTCCTCATACACCATGTGTGTGCTGAACATGGTGTTTAACACTCCTATATCCACAACACTATTTTTTCAGAGTATAGTGTTGTGTTGTAGGCTGTTGCAGTGCAAAGTCCCCAACACCAATTTCTCAGCTTATCTTTCTAAGGAGGGAGCTTCCATTTCTTTGCAAGATCTGTTGAGAAGGTTTTTGAGCATTATGTACATCTTGGCATGTGGCCAAAGAATTCTCCATCATTGAATGCGTAGTTCATGGTAGGATCTGCATTATTTTTCAGAGTGTTGCAGTAGTAGGGTTTGAACCCTTGCTTGTGAGCTTATTCCTTGGAGGAAGGGCCAACCCTTCTCCTGGAAAGATTTGTAAATATTAATTATTCTATTAATTTTATATTTCAGAAACTTGTCTTCAGATTTGTAGTGTAACTACATTTTCCAAATCTATATTTGCTATTATGTACTTGCACTCTCATGAAACCCTTGCCGGGATATCTCTTTGATGTATAAAAGGAGCTAGATCTCCATTTTCCTCCATGTTATGATATAATAAACTCCAGATATGTTATTGCATCATATTATATCTAAAACCCTCAGAAAATGACTCTATATATGCTTCATTAGCTTTATGTTGAGCTAAGTCACGGGATTTGGGCCTTTTTAAGCCATACCGGGACCAGGAGGTCTGTTTAACTTAGCTAGAGTGATTTCTTTTTTCTCAAATTTTTTTTGTGAGTCCCATATGACATATTATAAGGTATTCCACCATCCATTTCCTCATTCATTATGAAAATAGCTAAGAATAACTTTTTTGGGGCTTAAAATGCTGCTTTTCCCCAACTTTTGGGTAAGAAAATGATGTATAAGTTGCTGCTGTGACACCAACTGATGATAATTTGTTTCTTGACACATTCCATGAATTAATATCTTGCTTCATCTCCAGCATTGTGTTTACATATTGCTGCAGTCCCATTATTGGGCATTTTCTGGCCATTCTAGGTGTGAGAGGCTTGTTTGTCTCACCTAGTTTGCTTGGTTTCTAATTTCCTCTTGGATTTGGATCTTATATTATCGGATATAAGAGATCCAAGGGCTAATATTTTTTTTTGTAGCATACATTCCTGAAAAATGCATTTTGGAGGCATGCCTTGCTAGCAATCCCAATTTGGGGATATTATAGTGGTATCAAAGCATAGTCTTGGCTCAGCCTGTGAGTTCCAGCCATCAGAGGGAGAAAGATCAGAATTATGGAGAGGATGAGTTTACTCTCATCACTTTTTAGATCCAGAAAGAACCTCTCCCATGAGGTTAAGCTGATGAAGGAGAAGAGATTCCAAGAAACTCCTAGAGGGTTTCAAGAAGAGGAAGGACCATGCACTTCCTATTCTCATGAAGAAGAAGACCAGAAGCATGGAAGACACTTGGAATATCATATTTTAAGTGGATACATTATTGAGTAAAGGACTCAACCTAGAGCCTTCAAGCAGAATATAGCCTTCCCACAGTTCATTCAATTGGAGGAAGAAAGGAGACCTTGCAGCACAAGAAGGATGAAGGGAAATAGGTTTCTATTGTCTACTTTTGATGGATCATCTTCAGCAAGGACTTGGACAAGAAGACTTGCAAAATTCTTCCTACTACATCTAGTGGTAGAAAGAGAAGCAGTAGAGATTGCAGCGCTGCACATGAAGGGAAAAGCAAGCACTTGGTGGTTCAACCACATAAGTCATGCAAGAGTATCTACTCTTGTAGATTTCACTTAGAGGGTGATCAAGAGATTTGATGAAGAAAATTCAGGGAGGGAGGAGCCCTCACCATATCTTAAGGAGACTTATATTAGAGTTTTCAAAACCATGGAGGAACAGCCTTCAACATCAGTAGTTGAGGGAGCCAATACAGTGAAATAAATAAATCTTGCAGCCATGCAAGTTGTTCCCAAAGTAAAAAAAGGTATGCTTTCATTTCCACTTTCTATTATTGCATAAAATATTTTAGAAGATTATGGAAACATGCTGTTATATGACCCAAGATCACCACTTACTACTAATCTAGAGTAGCAAGGTTGCACTGTGCTGTCCAAGAGCAACAGTGAAGAGATAAGGACCCATTCCTCATGGAAACATTCAGATGCCAGCTTCATTCAGGAAGATATGGAGGAAGAGATGTCAAGGGGTAGACACCTCGAGATGAGAAAATATTTCTCCTCTCTAGATGACACTCTCTCAATGAGCATGCCACGGATCAAAGAGAGACTTCTACTTACAGAAGATCCAAGGCCTCTTTGGTTTTGGAAGGCCATGCATAAGGAGGATCTCTCATCAGGAGATCCCATTGGAGGTGCACTTCAAAATTTCATGAAGTGCAAGGTTATTCAAAGGATGGAGGAGCAGGGTGTCCTACCATGGGAGGATACCAAACATTTGCATAATGATATCCATCACCTACATTGGGATGAGTGGATGGAAGTATGGAGCAAGAGGCTTCCAAATCCCTTGCAGATCAATGATACAGGCCAGCAAGAGGCATGGTTGCACTGGTTGTTTTTGGGTGAGTTTGGTCACTACCCAAAAATTTCTATTTCTTTATCTCATGCATTGAGTCTCAATGATAGGATGCATAAGAAGGAGGCATGGTTGTTGTGGCTATTAAGAAGAGAGTTTGGACATCATATGTCAAACCTTATGTCCATGTATTTACCTTTGTTTGAGATATGTCTCATGTGCTCACATGTATTTATGTTTGAGATGTATTTCATGTATTTACATTGTTTCGGGAAGGAGGATAACTTCCCCATGATGTATGATGGGGCTGATTTGTACTTTGGTGATGAGACAACTCACATGTCCATCAATGTGTCATTGCTCCATGATCTGCATTTTGATAATATAAGGAGGTAACAAGAGTCCTTGTTGCTATGGTTATTATTGAGAGAGTATGGGCTAAAATCTATCCATACTCATCATGATGTTTTAGAAGAAATGTATGGCACATTATCTTATTATTTTGATCATGTACAGTTGATATATATTGTTGTTTACTACCACATAGTATATGAGCACTCATGCACAGCTAGTACCTTGTTGGAGGAAAAATTGCCACATGACATTCTCAAGTAGAATTTGGGGAAACTGTGGTGTATCCCTTGGATAGACCATTGGTATCATGGAACCATTAGAATTTTTCTGATTTGGTCACAAAATGGTGATGAGGTGCCATTCCTTTTAGATGGGATGGTTTGGGCCAGCATGATTCATGACATGGGAGATAGGATCTTTGGAGATCTATTCTTCTTCTTGCCACTTGAGAGCAACCTATTTGCAACCCAAGATCATTATGTACTCTACACTTACCATGAGTGGAGAGGAATACAACATGGGGTAGGCCATCTTGCCTATCATGTTTAGCTATTCAACCCACATTCTTTGCAAGAGCCTGAGGTGGAGGAGATCTTTCAATAGTTTCCATGTCGGAGGGTGACTCATATTGTATGGATGATAGCTTGGGGGTGGAGGTTTTACATGGGAATATTAGTTCCCAAACACATTTCAGAATCCATGCTTTGGGAGGGATTTTTTCAGTTATATCCTAGAATTCGCTTGAGGACAAGCAACATTTGGGAGGGGAGGACTGTAATATTCCTACTTTAGCAAGCAGCTAAGGGGAATATTAAAATTTTTATTTTTGCACGTAGTATTTGGATAAATGGGTAAGGAGGCCCATGATTAATAAAAACATGAATAAAACCCACTATAATGTGAAAGGGGATCATCACAGTAGCTGAATTTTACACTTATGGGTGTGAACAAGGGCAAATGGATGAGGACATAGTCAAGTTTGACTAAGTCAACATGCATGCATGAAGAAGAGGAGATCATCAATAAAAGAAGTTCAGTGTGAACAAGGATTAGCATAGACAAAAATTTGTGAGCTGGATTGATTTCACTTGAGTGTGAAAAGGGATGAGACAGATTAAAGAGGCCAACCTTGACCAAATCAAACAGCGCAATATGGAGGAGTGGCCTTGATGAAGGTACAACATAATTTTGGAGGGAGATTTATCATGTGGAGTTGGAAACCCTAATGGGTGGGACCCAAGGTGAGGAGGCTCAAAAATTTTATAAGGAATAAGATGGTGGCCATTTGGGGTTAGATTGGATATTATTGATTTTGTCTGTTTAGAACATTTGGCATCATCTTGCTGTTTAGAAGAGCTGCAGTGTTGTTTAGCACAAAAATATCCTGTTTAGGAATCCTTCTCCTTCCTTGAGAAGCCTCTTGGAGGAGAATTTTAATTCAGTTTTCCACACTCAGGCTTGAGGCCAAGCATCCTCCTTTAGCCACAGCATTATTTCTACAGAGTATAGTGTTGTGTTGTAGGGTGTTGCAGTGGAAATTCCCCAACACCACTTTCTCAACTTATCTTTCTGAGGAGGGAGCTTCCCTTTCTTTGCAAGATCTGTTAAGAAGGTTTCTGAGCATTATGTACATCTTGGAATGTGGTCAAAGCATTCTCCATCATTGGTTGTGCAGTCCTTGGTAGGATCTGCATTATTTTTCATAGTGTTGCAGTAGCAGGGCTTGAACCCTTGCTTGTGAGCTTATTCCTTGGAGGAAGGGCCAACCCTTCTCCCGGAAAGCTTTGTACATATTCCTTATTCTATTCATTGTATATTTCAGCTATTTTTATTCAGAGTTGTAGTGTAACTGTGTTTTCCATATTTAGATCTGTAGATCTGCTATTATGTACTTGTGCTATCATGAAATCAATATAAGTCAAGTTTTCCATGTGTTTCAAAAAGTGGTGTCCTTCCCAAAACAAAATTATATTAGGGGTTTGTCACTTACTATCTTACTTTTGCTGTAGCTGACCTTTAGAGTTTTCTAATTGTATTTCAAGATATTCAATGTGCCTCTTCAACCTCTTGTTAGTAGCCCTTAAATTTACATTTATCCTTCTCACAAATGTAGCCTCTTTTATTGTAGGAAGAGTCCAGGTAAAAAACTGAGCTTCACTGTTGACTGTTTCAGGTTTTGAGACTCTTTGAAGCTCCCACAAAGCCTTAATTCTGTCAAAGTTTATCTTCTCCACAACATGTTTTCTTTCTTTCTTCTTGAGCTTAGAAATTTGAAGATTAGCTAGTCTTAGTTTTTCTTTCATTCCTTCATAACTGCTCTTTTCTCTTTGAGTATGGAAAACTCTGTTTATGTCATATTCAAGCATAGGTGATGAAAGATTTATGGGTTCCTCATAAAAATTTGAAACTTATCTAGCTTTATCTAATTCCACATCTAGTCCTTGCAACCTTTTTGAATCCCTAGTTAGAGGCCTTCTGGGCTTGAAGACAAACTCTAAAATATCATTATTAAAATCCAGATTTTTGGAAGACTTGATCTTCTTAGATTTCCCTTCATGCAAATTTATAAAATCTTCCTGCACTAAAGGAGATTCCTCAATATCAATAACTTGTAAAATATCATTCAAACTACCCTTTAAACCTGGATCTTCTTATGAAACCACTTTTTTTCATTTTTCCCTTGCTATTTGACTTCTAATCAATCTTTTCTAGGATGATTTGCTGGTTGACTATTCCTATATTGCTTCCTTACCTTTGGTTATCCTCTTTTCTGCAAGTTGAGGGGTTTCTTAAATAATTGCTGGTGTTTTAATCTCTAGCCTTTTCACTTGTTTTCTAGGCTTTAACTTGACAAATCTCTTTGATCTTGTTTCTGCAGGGTCAGTGGTTTCATATGGTGATTTTTCTTTGGCCCTAGGGCTAACACCTGTTCCATGTGTTTCCACCGCAAATCCACACAGAAATAGAAACACAGACCATTATCTATTCACCCTCTAAATTTCACGAAAAACTATTAATTTAATAAGACCATGATGGAATAATGAAGTTTCACATGCTTGAGTTTTCATCTGCACCTTATCTTCCATCTTGGCCAAACTCCGAAATAGAAAGAAAGGTAAATCTAGAGAAATTATTCCAGCGAAATGCAATAAGAGCTTGAAATTGTAAGAATACACCTTATGGTATCTTCCTTCACAGGTGAAGTACCTTTGAATTTTGGAGAGAAGGTTAGCATATGTATCCTTGACATAACCTCTTGGCACTGCTTTGGTTAAATTTGTTTCCACAAAATCTGGCTTCAAAAATATTTTACAAGGTTCCATTTCAAACCTGAAGTTCTTGAACCACCTTTCTTCTCCCCTTGGAATCTTTGTCACTAAATATATAATTTCAGGAGACATTGGTAAGTTTAAACACCCAACCTTTGTATTTGAAGCTGTGAAATTAATGGAAAATTCTTTTGTGACTTGATTATGACCTCCCTGTAGCTTTTCACAGAATCTCCAGCATCCTACTTTCTTGAAAGCTTCTTCAACTGATTTATCCTTGGTGAGAGCCTCTATGCCTTCAGGTTCCGTTCTCAAATAGTGACCTAATCTGTGGTTTCTTTTTTCCTTTGTCATCTTTCACTCAGAATCCCTGTGGCTTCAGAAAACCTGTAATAAACTGGCTCGCTTGATTTCAGAGAAACTAGCTCATTTGATTAAGGTTTCAGCCTCGCTTGATAACCGGTTCAGCCTCACTTGAGAATTGAGAGAAGCTCTGGTTTATGCTTACAATAAGCTTGTCATTCAAAGAAAAACATGCAGAAAATGTTTTTGCATGAGATAATATAACTAAGGACAACCATCTGTTTTCAAATTTTAAAATGACTGATGATAAATGACCCCTAACGAATCTCATGATGGTTATGAATGGTTGCATGTGTAAGAAAGGATTCGTGGACTGACACCTACTCATGAAAATTTAATGAAATTTGATGGATTTGACAATTAGATAGGATTGGTTACAAATCCCTGATTTCTTAGCGCATGTAATATATTTTTAGGGTTTTGCGATACGAAAAGACCAGCGTTTTCATAGACAAAAGAAGTTTTTAACACTGTCTGCGCTAAGAAAACGTGATTTCGTGGCTTATTTGAAAAAAATTTCAATGTGACTAAACACATGATTTCCAAAACATAACATGGGACCCTTAAAGTGTGAAACAAAGTTTTTGGACCTTATTTAATGATGGAGATGAGACTCTAACCTTATGACTTAGACTCTAAAACCATAAAAATGACTTAACCCCTATTCTAAGACCATGACTTAGGAAAAAATGCAAACTGTCCATCTTTGGAAAACTTTTATAGTGATAACACCATCTTTTATATTATGTTGATTCTTTACTACAGTAGCCACGACTTGTCAGGTGGTCTGAATTTTTTTTGCGGTAGTTCTATACAGCATTAGATAGATGGCGTGCTCATGCACAAGGGAGGGTCAACTTACCTTTTGCTTCAGAGATTTTTGGTTTATTTTTTGAGAGGTTTCCAGAGACAAGGCCTTATTTTCTTCGGTAGCCTCGTAGGCCAATTACTGAGGCACGTATGCACATGTGGGGGTAGATGATGCCCAAGAGGGAGGAGACTCTTTTTTCAGTGAGGAGAACATATGATGCACTGGAGTTGCTAGCCAGTGTTGATGAGCATCCCTTAATTTTGCTCCCCTGTCCTTATGCAGGGTTGGATTGGCAAGGGTGTGCCAACATCCTCTTCAAAACTGATGAGCCACCAGATGATAGAGGTAATATTACTGTTTTATTTAAATTTATTCTAACATGTTCTATAACTTGTTTTTATTAAATTGTGTAATAAAATCCTCTAATTATTGTTGTGTACTTGTATATATTTTGCAGACATTGGCTCTTTTGATGGCCAGGAGATGTCGCCACCACCACATGATACAGGTGTGGATCCTCATGATGAGGATGAGGGCATGCTAGATATTGCTGAGGATCATCAAGAGGCCGGTCCAGATCAGAGACCTGCTCCGACTGGTGCGCCGGTGCGCGGTCGACGTCTTAGTGATCCTAGATACAGGATGGAGTTGGGCGACCAACTCATTGCATTGATTGTTGAGGTGGGCATTAGGCTGACTAATTTCAGAGACATAGAGGCCGATGATAGGTTATCACGTATGTGCAGAGGCATGTCGCGTGACATGTACAGCCTGATGCGGCATGTCATAGGAGTTACAACAAATTTTACGTGACTGACGAGGAATGTTGCACGTTACGATCGAGCCGCAACAAATGATGGATAGTCTGTGAGGCGCAACGTACCATCATCTCATGATCAGTCACAGCCTTGCACCGTGCCAGATTTGCATGAGCCTCTACTAGCATCTATTAGCAGTCATCATGGAGATGAGGCAGGACCATCGGCCACTTGTACTGATATTGATGTTGTACTACCACCAGCTGATCCATGACATTTATATTACAGTTGTATATTTTCAACATTATTTATTTATATATATATATATATATAATATTATATGGTCCATGTATTTTATGTTCATGTTGGAGTTGTACTTAATTTACATGTTGGTGATCATCATGATGTGTATGTTGTTAGGTCATGTTAGATATGTTCATTTAATGTGCAGCTTGCAGATAGATGTGTATGTGATAGCATGAGATGTATATTTGATGTTTGTGTTGTACTGATGATGTTAATATATAATGTTAATTGTGTTTTGTTCAATGATCATGATCACGATGATGGAGTTAGCAATTTTGAATGTGTTTTTCAGTCAAATATGATGTTTGTATGATGGTTATCATGAACGTGATGTTTATTAATTAATTTAATACCAAATGATCGTGATATTGTAAATTTGTAATATTTGTATTTCTAATTGTATTTAAAATTCTAAAATTGTAATTGTAATGGTATATATGTGAATTTCTAAAAATGTAATTGTAATTGTAATTTTTTAAATTGTAAATTTGTAATTGTAATTGTAATTTTTTAATTTGTAAAATTTTAATTGTATATATATGTAAAATTCTAAAATTGTAATTGTACTTGAAATTGTAAAATTGTAATTGTAATTGTAATTGTAATTATAATTGTAATTGTATGTAAAATATTTGTAAAATTTTAATTATATTAATGTGAAATGAATTTATTAAAATTTGTAAATTTGTAAATTTTAAATAATTGTAAAATAATAAATCTAGAATAATATAATTTATTGTAACATAATAAAGTTTAGAAAATAATGCAAATAAATTCTTGTACTTTAGAATTATAATTATTTTATTATGATCTTAGATACAAAAAAAAGAATTAATTTATACAATACGCCATTGTTTTCGAGATCAACATAATACCAAATTATCATGTGAATTATTTATTTTAACATTAACACAACACAACTTACCAATTAATTCAAAATACATATTATATTAATATTTCGAACAACCCATCTTAAAAAGTATAAATATTGATGAAATAACACATGTACCATATCACTCTCGGTTTTGATGATCACCCTCATTATCTTCTAGCTCGCATGTCATGATAACACTATTGTTCTCAAAAATATGTTTTGATCTAGGGTCATGTGCCAATACGAACCACCAATCCCTATCCAACACATCTGGGTAAAAAAACACTTGGTTGCAGTATTTAGGGAAAACACAAGGCTCCTTAGCTTCATTCCACATCTTTCTAGAGTTGATACATATCAGCCTACTATTGCGATCTTCCATTACATTATTTAGATCAAAGCTGTCCCACCACTCGCACCTAAAAATAACACATTGGAAAGAAGAAAAATCCACTTCAATGATCTCTTGTATCTTTCCGACATAACCTAACGTCCCTCGTACTAGTTGTTGGTCACGGTGGCTATATCGACTAGATTGATCGAACTCAACTTCCACTCCACAATATTTTGTGATGTTTCCAGCATCGTCATTTTCTATGCGAAAATGGTGTCCATATGCCCACATAGATGGGAACAAATGCACCTATTATAAAAAAAGTTAAAAAAATTATAGTGTCATGTGTCTTATAAATAATAATCCAACAGTAGTTAAAATATGAAATGTATATGTCTTAATATAAGTTTCAAATTTACATATAAATTAAAAATATTATTACAGAGTTGCTGCACCCAATCCCTATGTTTAGCTCATCCTCTTCAGCACGAGGGTAACGACCGGTAGCACCATATTTCTCTCTAACTTGGTCAGAAACCCAACTGTGGGGCATATTTTTGGCATATTTTCTTTTAAATGATCAATATAAGGCACACTTCTACCATTCAATAGTCTGAATTATTTCCTGTCACTATCCCATTTCATCTTATTTTATTCATACAATGTGACCCACGATTGTGTCGCTTCATAATTGTAAAGAATGAAATTATTGATTGCTTCAATTTCTGGATTCTCTGATGAAATCAAACCAACATTATATAGTACTTAGAGATCAAAATATACATTATATTGAAGTTCAAAATGAATATTAATTAATTTTTGTAAATTTGAAAAATTATAAGTCGCTTACTCTTTATCAAGCACTTTTTTCCACTCGTTTGGAGCAACTCTCCTTCTTTTTTATCTTCATCCATTTTATCGTCCCAAATCACCACACCTTGTTTGTTTTTGATCTTCTTGATGTACTCACTGGCATAGTAGAAATACTCATACAATATGTACCCCTCTGCCATAGACCCCTCGGGTTTTTCCCTTTATTGAAAAAAACCTTTCAATTTTTGCATGTGCCTCTCTAAGAAGAACATCCAATGACAAGAAACAACCCCAACTAATTCAACCTCATCTACCAGGTGGATTAGAAGATGAACATGTAAGTCCATTAACTCGTCGGTAGTTCCTTCTCAAACATACAAACAATCTCAACTATTTGTTGATGCCATCGTGGAATGCTAGCCACATGAATCTCCTTTGACATGATCCAACATACAAATGCAGGTAATTTAGATATGGCACATCCTAGGTCTTGAGGGAATTCATGTTTCACACACCCACGCACAAACAAAGGATAATAAAACTGAAAAGTTATAAACACGTGCAATAATATAAAAAATTAGTTATGTTTTATGATCCCCGCATGGGATAAAATTTATTAAGATAAAAAATAATAAAATCATGCTTTTTACATTATACGTACTATTAGAATATTCAAATGGTCATGCGATTTCAACCCTGAGAAATGGTCACCCACGATGAAGTAGCACCATAGTGAAGACCCGTATGAATTTGGCACCCTCACATCCATTATAACTTCCTTTGCCAAAGATATATCATCTTTTTTTAAAATCCATGGGACATCACCTTCTTTGAAAAACCATGAATTAGAGGACCAGCGCCTGCCTCTGATCCCGTACTTTCTAATTGTCTTGGCCAATATTTCTTTTTAGTTTTTGAAGTAATAACATCTTTCCTAACGACCAATGTGTCACTTTGTTTTGATGATATGTGCCTCCATAAAGAAGATGAAACATTTTTAAATATATGCATGGGATCTAATAAGTGGGAAATCTTAAGATGCTCCCAATATGGGAGGTCATAAAATATAGATTTCCTTTTCATCCCAATGTGAAATTTCTCAACATAGGTGTTGAATAAATCTGAATCATCGAACTTAGGCTCCCCATTTGAATCAAACATTTCTATGAACTCCTTATCCTTCTCTCTCTCATATGCTCTAAGCCATTCAGCTGGTGTCATTATTGGAGGCCTTTGGATTCTCTCTCGTTTACCATTTAAAGCGGATGATGCTCTTCTGTAAGGGTGTTGTTTTGGTAGGAATATCCTAGAGAAATCATACACTAGCTTTCGTAGGTCCTTGGACCATCTAGCTTTCAGAGAAGGTCCACAACATTTACATCCAAAATACCCTTTTGTTACAAGACCTACGAGATTATATTTGTATACATTAATTAATATGCATGGCACATTAAAGAATATCACGAAGATCAGAAAAAATATTATTACAACGAATTAAATAGCTAATATGTGAAAGAATATTGTTACATTATATATAAATAAATTAATAAATTAAACATGTAATTTACCAGAGCAGACTCCTAAGCACATATGCCATACAACGTAAAACTCCTCTCTGCTACGATGGGTCTTGATACATCGTATACATTTATCCCATTCCATAATTCCTTCAATTCATTTACCAATGGTTGTAAGTATACATCCATATTCTTCACTTTTCTTCTACCTGTTAGTCTCCTATACCAATAGGTGTCATTTTTCATGATTGTCTTGATTGAACTATGGAATATGTTCAAACCTTTTTTCTTGAGCAAAGGTGTTCCATATTCTTGAAAAACCAAAAAAATCAAAAAATTTAAAAAATGTAAAGAGGGTATACCCTAAAAGAAAAATCAAAGGGTAAGAAAAATAAATTGGTCAAGAAAATGAAAGAAATGAACCCCAAGAAAAAAATAGACCAAGGAAAGTGTGCAAATCCAAATGCCACTACTATTTCATTTTTGTAAATAAGTAATTGTGTGCAGCTTGTCAAACTTTGCCACAATTTATGAAGAGTCAAACTATTTAAACTTGACTCATTCATGTTTCAATTTCATGTTGTAGAATAGAGAATAAATATCTAGCCAAACAGTTTAATCTTGGCAGATAAGTAGATAGGTAGAGTTAATAAAAGGTGCTCAACAGTTTAATCTGAGCCCTTGGATGTAATAAGGATAGAATTAGATAGATTTTCCTTGTAAAAAGAAAAGATTGATAAGGGTTTGCAAGTCTAAATGCACCCTAATAAAGAAGAGAAAATGGTAGTGTCAAGTAGATAGGGTAGGTAGATGGTGTTGCAAAGTTTTATGTGATGAATGATGGTGCTAAATGTATTTAATCTTTTACTTTCATCACAAATATTGAAGCAGAAAATGCACTGGAAAATTCACAGAAAGCAAAGTCAAAATCATTAACTTCCCACATCACTTTCTCCCTAAGATTTTTACTAATTTCCCCAAAGTGCTAAGGTATTTGGAGATCAAAGGGGCTCAAGGCATTTCCTTGACTTTTGGAGGGACCGGACCCTCGGCCTAATGATCAAAAAGACCTAAGTACTTGAGATCATTCATCATTATAATCATTCACCTTTAACCTTTTCCTAAGTAAAATCCCATTTTGCTTAGGAAAATCATGCAAAATTCCATAAAAATCCCTCAAAATAACTTACTATTCTAAGTTTAAGTGTTGAAAATGAGATATTGTAATTTACTTCAGAAATTGTCACTTTCTTAGATGTGCAAAGTATTTTGAGTAGTCCTTGTCCCCTTGTCATATTTACATTTAACTCTATTTACTAAATCCCTAGTCAAAATACCTTGTCCTAAGTATATAACTCCTTTTATATAAATATCCAAAAAACCCATCTTATTATAAAGTTTAACCAAAGTACTTATTTCCCAATTATTCATTAAAAACCCGCATCATGTGCCC
This sequence comes from Pinus albicaulis, assembly GCA_034641835.2. Classification (NCBI taxonomy): domain Eukaryota; kingdom Viridiplantae; phylum Streptophyta; class Pinopsida; order Pinales; family Pinaceae; genus Pinus; species Pinus albicaulis. Next base: position 91,927,733 of record CM076575.1, read on the forward strand.
TTTGGTTAAATATATCATTATATAATAGTCCCGCCCTTATGATAAGTTAATTATATTGGTTAATTTATCATATAATAAAAAACATATATGAGAAATGCTTTAAACATATGATATATATGTTTAACACGAAAAAATAATCAACCCAGAGTTTTATTTTTAAAACCAAAACTTCGGAAAAAACCCCCATGCCACCGTGGCCCATCCACTTGGCATCCCACCCGACACTTTAACTATTGATCGAAACCCTGCCCGCAACCCCACTTTCCATTAAACCAAGGGATTAATTAATTATCAGGATTGCTTAATAACCTTTGCCTCCGCCTATCAAAAGCCTCCCAGGGTGATTAAATTAAACAATAATTGTTTTAAAAACCCGACGGGCCTGCACATTAAACCACCGCTTACTCCACGTCCCTTCCACCATCCGATCTCCCGCTACGAGATCTACGACTAACATTCATTCCACTAGCCATCCAATACCTGAACAATAACCCGCAAGGGCACGGTGGTATTGAAACCGCCCTCCATCCACGTGTCAATGCCCCAATGGAATCGCTGCCCTCTCGTTTAAAACCGCCATTGCTCATAAGTGGTGCGGGGATTACCGCTTACCGCCCAACCCCTGCACACTTCAATCTGTACTGAAATGACGTCATTCCTCGAAAAAATAAAAAATCCCTTTTAACTTGTAAATAAAACAAATTTCGTGTTTTTTCCCGTCATTTTCATTACTAAAAGCGACTGCGCCTTCCGCTGCAAAATTCAAATTTTCACTGAAATCTACTGTTATATCCGATTTCGCTCCAGAATTCCGCCGGACCAGTGTTCAAGTATCCTCTTGCCACCGCCTGATACCTGTTAAAACCCAGTTTGCCTCCAAGAACATGTATTTATTCTATTGCGCTCTGAACTTCAAAAGAAACTCTGTTTTCCTTGTTTTCCACTGGATTAGTGATTAAATCTTATCGCTAAGATCATTCCCTGAGGTTTAAAACTGTGAATTGTTCCCCCGAACCTGCAATTGTGCCAATTTCCCTCATTAAAACTGAAATCACGCCCGGCCTGTGAAGAAAACCCAGAAACTTCCATTTTGAACCCACAAGAACCAAAATGGAAGCCCCGGCAGCCTTGAATGTAACTCCATTGAATGCCCCCCACAGAGAGTTAGAATATTTGCCCTTAGTGGATAAAGATTTTCAGATTAAAGACTTTCATTTTGATGAAAGCCCCCTTCTGAGTTATTGTCGCTGCAGAGACGATTATTCGAAGGGGCTAGATGTCATTGGGTTGTGGGAATCCAATCTCCCGAGATATCTCATCCCCTCAGTCATTACTTTCCCAGAAATTATCCACTATTTCCATTCTAACTATGATCCCACTCAAAGAGCTGTAATATCCCCTGACCAGAGTGTTCTTTTCCCCATTACTCCCCAAGCTATCAATGCAATGCTACATTTTGAGCCAGATCAAGAACTAGCACCTTTGTCTATGGAAGAACTGATTGAAAAGTCTAATCAATTGACCCCAGAAAAGTCTAATAGGGAATTTTTGAACAGATGGAAGAAGAAGAAAGATCCTCTTTAGATCCTGTCAGAATTTGAAAAATTAAGAAGAAGACCTAACGAAACAGTACAAGATTACATCATTAGATTTAATGAAGCATATAGCGCTGTTCCCCAGAACCTCAGACCCCCACCTGACTCTGTATTGGTTAAATTTCCAGATGGTTTTGACTCTGACATAGCTTATTCACTCAGGGAAAGAGCTCCCCAGACACTAGAGGAAATGCAAAGCATAGTAGTGAGTGTAGAAGAAAATCTGATAGAAAAACGAGCCAGAGCTAGGGTTGAAAGAAGAATGCCTCTGAATGATGAACCTTCATCTTTTGAAAAGAAGCTGGATGCAATCATTAAAGGTATGGAAAAATTAGGAGACAGAGTGGAAACAATCGAAAGAAAATCTACTGGTGATAATATTGTAAGAAACCCAAACTTTACAAGAAATCAAAACCAAAATATTGGAAAGAATATCCCTGACCAAAACGTTAGGCCACCTTTCCAAGAAAACTTTGTTGAAGGTTCAACTTCTGAAGAACCTACAGAAGATGTAGAAATAAACAATGTAACTGATGACAAAAATGAACCAGAAGTTTTCATATCCCAGGATGATCAAGAGAATCACATCCTTGAAACATTCCAAACTCATTCAGGTGAGACTTTTGATTTTAAAGAAGGCTATGACACAGCAATTTATGAGGTTCATAAACAGTACAATTTGAGAAGCAGACGGATTGATGTGCCAGAGAATAGCAAACAGAAAACTGCAAAACAAAATGTCAAAGGTAAAGTTAACATCCCTCCTGTACAAAACATTCCCCCTGTACAAATTCTATCTAGGACAACTCCTAACCCTTCAAATCCAATAATTGAAGATGTGTCTAACAACCAACCAAACAATAAACAATAATCTAATACTTTTCCTCCTGTAGGAAACATAGAAGAAACAGTAGAAGTTAGTTCAGATACCCCTTCAAAACAAAAGTTCATTCATGAACAACTATGCAAAACACTAAAACTCAAACAGAAAAACCTTTCAATCTAGAGGCTGAAATAGGCAAACTAAAGATAGCTGTTCCTTTATCAGAATTGGCTAAACATGATGTCTATAGAAGTCAAATTACCAAGTCCCTAAACATTACCATTACTGGATTGGATGATTCAGTAAATATTCTTGATGATCAACCCAAACTTCTTTTTGGTCCCAAGGTAAATGGCAAACCAGAAAGTGGAGGAACTCCTCCATTTTATGTAAGCCTGAATGTTCATGATAAGATACTCCATAATGCAATGCTTGATTCTGGAGCATCTCACAATTTGATGCCAAAAGCAGTAATGGAAAGATTAAATCTAGATATTACCAGACCGTACAAAGATTTTTTTTCTTTTGATTCTAGTCAGGTAAAATGTTTAGGTTTGATTAAAGATTTGTGTGTTACTTTGGTACAATACCCTGCTAAATCTGTTTTGATGGATATAGTAGTGGAAGATATTCCCCCTAAATATGGTATGTTATTGTCTAGATCTTGGGGTGCTAAACTTGGAGGGTCTATTCAACTAGACATGTCATATGCAACTATTTCAGTATTTGGTCAGCCTAAAAGACTCTACAGAGAGACATTGATGAAATATTTAGTCAGTAGCCATGAGAAGCCTGAAAACTTCCCTGTTTACTCTATACATTCTGATATGGACTCTTTTATTTTATACAATGCTGAGTTAGATCTCCCTACCGAAATAGAAGCTCCGGAATTGGAAACCACAAACAAAACTACTGTTAAAATTGAAGAAATCTCTGAAAACAAAGAAACACCAGATGATCAAGAAATACCAGAAGAAACTAAACAACTAGCCCCTGTCAAGAAACATTTTAAAACAATTGATGAGGATTATGAACATGAAATTTTGTGGCATTTGGAATTTGATGGCTCAGTAAACAAATTAGGAGGAGGAGCTGGGATTTGGTTACATAATGTTGAAAATAATCATGCTGATGGTCATGCTTATAGGTTGAATTTCAAATGCACTAACAACATGGCAGAATACGAAGCTCTTTTGTTAGGGCTTAAACATGTCAAGAAGTTAGGAGCTATTAGGGTGTCAATCATAGGAGACTCCGAGCTAATTATTCAACAAATTAAAGGAGAATGTTCAATAAAAGACATGAGGTTGAAACAATACAAAGAAACAGTTGTGGAAATTCTCAACACCTTTCTACAAGCTCAACTTGCCAAGATTCCCAGGAAACAAAATTTGCATGCTCACAGTCTCGCAATGTTTGCTAGTACATGTAAATTACCTTTTGATCCTAATCATCAGTTTTCAGCTGAGATTAGACATAGGCCTGCAATACCGGACAATCTTTTGAATTGGCAAGGATTTGTAAATAACAATCAAATCAATAGTTTTTTGACACTTCAAAATTAGTTTTCTAACTGTAATATAGATGAAGACATAACTATTGATGAATTTGATCAAGAAAAAGAACAAAAAATAGAAATTTCAAGAGAAAATGCAATTCATATGCTGCACCCAACCACATTCACAGAAAAAGACATGCAGGATTTGAAACATATGGAATCTGATGAGATCATAGAAGATGAGACCGAAATCATCAATTTAAAAGATAATTATTTTCCCAAAGGATTAACTCCTTTGGAAGATCTTTTTGACTCAAATGATATTCCATTTAGACCTAAGATGGAACCTGTTAAGGCTAATATGGAAGAATGCAACTTAGGAACCCCAGAAAATCCCAAAATGGTTAAGTTGTCCAAATCTCTGCCAAAAGATCAAAAGGTTAAATATGTTGAATTATTAAGAGAATTCCAGGATGTTTTTGCCTGGAGTTATGAAGATCTGAAATCTTATGATACATCCATCATTCAACACACTATACCTTTGAAACCAGATCAGAAACCTTTCAAACAAAAGCTTAGAAGAATAAATCATGTTTTATTACCTTCAATTGAAAAGGAAATCAAAAGAATGTTTGAAGCAGGGATTATAGCTCCTATCAAATTCTCAGAATGGGTTTCTAACCTAGTACCAACTAGGAAGAAGACAGGAGAAATTAGACTGTGTGTTGATCTAAGAAATTTGAATAAATTTTCTTTAAAAGATAACTATCCTTTACCAAAAATGGATCATATTCTTCAAAGGGTAGTAGGATCTTCTAGGATATCTCTATTGGATGGATTTTCAGGGTACAACCAGATTCTGGTTCATTCTGATGATCAGGATAAAACAACATTTACAACACCATGGGGTACGTTTAAATATGTAAAAATGCCATTTGGGCTCAAGAATGCAGGAGCTACATTTCAAAGAGCAATGGATATTGCTTTTGCTAAAGAAATACATGATTTTCTGGTTATTTATCTAGATGATTTAACTGTTTTTTCCAAAACAGATCAGCAACATTTAGATCATCTAAGGCAAGTGTTTATAAAGTGCAGAAAATATGGTATTTCCTTAAATCCTAAAAAGTCATTGTTTGGTTTGGAAGAAGGAAAGCTCTTAGGTCATATCATTTCTAAAGATGGCATTAGGATTGATCCAGAAAGAATACAAGAAATTTTGCAGATACCTCATCCTAGAAACATAAAAGAGTTGCAAGCATTCATAGGAAAAATTAATTTCTTGAGAAGATTTATTTCTAGTTTAGCTGAATTACTTAGATTTCTTACTAACATGTTGAGGAAAGATTCAAGCATTGAATGGACTGTAGAAGCCAAGCAATCATTCGAAGAAATCAAAATGACTTTAACAAGAACACCAGTTCTTACCAGTCCCAAATTTGACAGAGATTTCATTATTTTTTCATTTGCTTCTGAACATACAATTGCAGCTGTTTTACTACAAAAAGATGACCAGGGATGTGAAAAACCAATTGCCTTTTTTAGTAAAGCACTTAGAGATGCATCTTTGAAATACAATATCATGGAGAAACATGCTTTTGCATTGGTGAAAGCAATTAAAGATTTCAGAGTTTACATATTATATTCTCATGTGATAGCTTATGTGCCTAATGTTGTAGTTAAAGACATCTTGACTCAAGATGGCATTGAAGGCAAAAGAGGTAAGTGGATAGCTACCATTTTGGAATATGATATTGAAATTAAATCAACAAAACTCATAAAAGGTCAAGGTTTAGCTCAACTTATGACTGAAACTAATTGCCAAGCCTTAAACATCAACGAACTGGATGACGAACAGGAGATGGCGACTCCACAGATCAGTCAAGCTTTCTTAGATTCACCCTGGTACACTGATATCATTCATGTTTTATTAAACCTGCAAGCTCCTCCAGGGTTGTCCAGAACCAAACGAAGATTTTTGAAAATGACATCTTTAAAATATTGTATTTTAGATGGCACTCTATTTTGGAAAAATCATGAAGGAATATTATTGAATTGTCTATTAAAAGATGAAACTGATAAAGTTCTTAATGAATTTCATGCAGGGGATTGTGGAGGACATCTCTACTGGAAATCAACTGCAGACAAAATCTTAAGGGCTGGTTTTTACTGGCCAACATTATTTTCTGATGTCAAGAAATTTGTAACAACTTGTCATAAGTGTCAGATATTTGAGGGTAAAAGAAAGTTGTTACCTTTGCCATTAAAACCAGTTTCCACAGAAAGACCTTTTCAACAATGGGGATTAGATTTTATTGGAGAAATCCATCCCCCTTCTTCAGGGCAACACAGATGGATTCTTACTGCCACAGACTAATTCACTAAGTGGATTGAAGCTATCCCATGCAGACAGTCCAATGATTCTGTGATTATAGCATTTTTAGAAACCAACATACTTTCAAGATTTGGCTGTCCAGAAAAGATTATAACAGATAATGCTGCTGCATTTAAGTAAAAGAAAATGATTAGTTTCTGTAGTAAATATCATATTACTTTAGGCCATTCAACAGCTTATTACCCTCAGGGTAATGGACTAGCAGAATCCTCCAATAAAAGCCTTATCAATATCATCAAAAAGTTATTGGAAGAAAACAAAAAGAATTGGAACAAGAAACTGACCAATGCATTGTGGGCAGACAGACTTACAACTAATAAATCAATTGGGACTAGTCCATATGAGTTAGTTTATGGCCTTGAAGCAAGATTCCCATCCTCTTTAGGAATTCCTGTTATGAAATTACTTCAGGAGGCTCAAGTGGAACCAAATAACATTCAAAGAAGAATTAATCAAGCAACCCACTTGCAACAAACCAGGGAAGAGGTATACAAAAGATCACAAGTCTTGCAGGAAAAGCTAAAGAAAATGTTTGATAAAAGGGCTAAAGCTGAAGACTTTCAACTAGGAGACAAGGTCCTAAGATGGGATTCTAGAAGAGAAGAAAAAGGGAAACATGGGAAGTTTGATTTCCTGTGGAAAGGGCCTTACATCATACATGCCTTGCAAGGAAACAACACATACTTTTTGAAGGATTTGGACAATTCAGAAGCTGAAGAAGGACCAGTCAATGGTCAAATGCTGAAGCATTATTTTGATCCTATTTACTAGGATGTTTTAATTTTTCTAACTTGTACATAATATATCCTTTTCTAATGCAGTTTTGATTGGATGGTGACTTCTTGGAGTTGAAGCCCGAAGTGAAGGCCCTAAGCTTCAAAAGTTCCACTATCATATGTACAATAAAGCTATCAGAAGAAGGAGATTACATGGTTTAGTTTGAAGACATTTTGAGACAACTGACCTGCTGTTCTTGACTTTTCACAAGGAAAAGCCATCCCCAAGTGGAGCCAGTGTTAGACTCCTATACCAATAGGTGTCATTTTTCATGATTGTCTTGATTGAACTATGGAATATGTTCAAACCTTTTTCTTGAGCAAAGGTGTTCCATATTCTTGAAAAACCAAAAAATCAAAAAAAATTAAAAAATGTAAAGAGGGTATACCCTAAAAGAAAAATCAAAGGGTAAGAAAAATAAATTGGTCAAAAAAGTGAAAGAAATGAACCCCAAACAAAAATAGACCAATGAAAGTGTGCAAATCCAAATGCCACTACTATTCCAATTTTGTAAATAAGCAATTGTGTGCAGCTTGTCAAACTTTTGCCACAATTTATGAAGAGTCAAACTGTTTAAACTTGACTCATTCATTTTCAATTTCATGTTGTAAAATAGAGAATAAATATCTGACCAAACAGTTTAATCTTGGCAGATAAGTAGATAGGTAGAGTTAATAAAAGGTGCTCAACAATTTAATCTGAGCCCTTGGATGTAATAAGGGTAGAATTAGATAGATTTGCCATGTAAAAAGAAAAATGTTGATAAGGGTTTGCAAGTCCAAATGCACCCTAATAAAGAAGAGAAAATGGTAGTGTCAAGTAGATAGGGTAGGTAGATGGTGTTGCAAAGTTTTATATGATGAATGATGGTGCTAAATATGTTTGATCTTTTACCTTCATCACAAGTATTGAAGCAAAAAATACATTGGAAAATTCACAGAAAGCAAAGTCAAAATCATTAACTTCCCACATCACTTTCTCCCTAAGTTTTTACTAATTTCCCCAAAGTGCTAAGGTATTTGGAGATCAAAGGGGCTCAAGGCATTTCCTTGACTTTTGGAGGGACCGGACCCTCGGCCTGATGATCAAAAAGACCTAGGTACTTGAAGTTATCCATTATCATTCACTTTCAATCTTTTCCTAAGTAAAATCCCATTTTGCTTAGGAAAATCATGCAAAATTCCATAAAAATCCCTCAAAATAACTTACTATTCTAAGTTTAAGTGTTGAAGATGAGATATTGTAATTTACTTCAGAAATTGTCACTTTCTTAGATGTGCAAAGTATTTTGAGTTCCCTTGTCCCTTTGTCATATTAATGTTTAACTCTAGTTATTAAATCCCTAGTGAAAATCCTTTATCCTAAGTATATAACTCCTTTTATATAAATATCCAAAAAACCCATCTTATTATAAAGTTTAGCCAAAGTATTTATTTCCCAATTAATCATTAAAAACCCACATTATATGCGCCCTTTGGTTAAAATATATCGTTATATAATACTCCCGCCCCTATGATAAGTTGATTACATTGATTAATTTATCATATAATAAAAAAACATATATGAGAAAAGCTTTAAACATATAATATATACGTTTAACACAAAAAGAATAAACCCGAAGTTTTATTTTTAAAACCAAAACTTCAAAAAAGCCCTCATGCCACCGTGGCCCATCCACTTGGCATCCCACCCGACGCTTCAAACACAATCGAAACCCCGCCGCGACCCCTATTTCCATTATACCATGGGTTTAATTAATTATCAAAATTAGTTAATAACCAAACTTTTCTGCCTATTAGACGCCCCCTGGGATACTTAATAAAGTTAAACGCGTTTAAAACCCCGCCGAGCCCGCACGATAAACCCTCACCATCTCCCCGTCCCTTCCACCATCCGATCTCCCCCTCCAAAGATCAACGCTCCACATCAATTCCGCCAGCTGTCCCTTGTCAGAGCGTTAACGCACGGGGGCTTGGTGGTATTGGACTAGTCCTCCGTCCACGTGTCAATGCTCCAATGGAATCGCTGCTCTCTCGTTTAATACCACTCTTGTCCACAAGCGGTGCGGGGATTACCGCTTACCACCTAGCCCCCACCACACGTCAGCCTGTACTAAAGTGACGTCATTCCTCGAAAAACTAAAAATCCCTTTTTGACTTTGGAAATAAAACAAATTTTCGTGTTTTTTATGTCATTTTCATCATTTGAACGCGACTGCGCCTTCTGCTGCAAAATTCAAATTTTCACTGGAATTCACTGTTCTATCCAATTTCGCTCTAGAATTTCACTAGACCTATGTTCAAGCATCCTCCTGCTACCGCCTGATACCTGTTAAAAGCCAGCTTTCCTTCAAGAACAGGTATTTATCCTATAGCGCTTCGAACTTCAAAAGAAAGTCTGTTTTCCTTGTTTTCCACTGGATTAGTGATTAAATCTTATCAGTGAGATAATTCCCTGAGCTTTTAAAACTGTGAATTGTTCCCCTGAAACTGAAATTGTGTTAATTTCCTTCATTTAAATTGAAATTGCACCCGGCCTGTGAAGAAAACCCAGAAACTTCCGTTTTGAATCCACAAGAACCAAAATGGAAGCCCCGGCAGCCCTGAATGTGACTCCATTGAATGCCCCCCACAGAGAGTTAGAATATTTTCCCTTAGTAGATAAAGATTTTCAGATTAAAGACTTGCATTTTGATGAAAGCCCCCTTCTGAGTTATTGTCGCTGCAGAGACGATTATTCGAAGGGATTGGATGTCATTGGATTATGGGAATCCAATTTCCCGAGATATCTCATCCCCTCAGTCATTATTTTCCCAGAAATTATCCACTATTTCCATTCTAACTATGATCCAACTCAAAGAGCAGTAATGTCCCCTGACCAGAGTGTTCTTTTCCCTATCACGCCTCAAGCTATCAATGCAATACTACATTTTGAACCTGATCAAGAGCTAGCACCTTTGTCTATGGAAGAACTGATTGAAAAGTCTAATCAATTGACCCCAGAAAAATTGAAGTCCATTTGCCAGAATTTCATGTTGCCTGAACACCAACCTAAGGGCCCTCCTCCCTATGGTTTTTATTATTTTAATAAGTTGGGAAGGCTCATCTTAAATATGATATCTTTTGTCTTGGGTTTCAATACAAGTGAATATGTTGATGAAATAACCCTGGTTTTGCTATCCATTTTTACTCCTGGGCAACCTCCTGCAGTAAAATATGACTTTGCATCTTTCATAGCCAATAAAATCCACGACCAGTTCATGAGGCTAGATGATGAGAAAGTGTTTAAATATTCCTCAGTTATTTATCATCTCATTATCTATTATCAATCAGAAAAGTTCCCTTTCCCTGTTAAAAAGCTTGATGCTAAGGGAAACCCTAGGTCAGTTATATTTTGGTCTCCCATAATTCACTCTTCCTACAATTCTCCCTATTCCTATGCTGAGTTCATCGATCTTTTTGTATATCCTGCAACTACCTTGTTGACAGGAATTCCTCCTCCAAGGCTCAGTAATGAAATCAAGAAGACTTTGCAGCTTTCAAGGACATATAAAGTTGGAGATTGGTATTTATATCAAAACCATTCAGTCATCAGAATCTATGGATGTGAATTGCATCCATTCAAGTTGCCAAAATATGTGCCCATGAGACTTTTTGCCTTGGAATATTTCAGGAAAATGAATAATTCTGATATGATTCATTTTTTTAGTGTGAAAAAGAAAGCCCAACTCAGGATTAAAAGTCAATTAGGTCCTTTCATCTGCAACTCTAGGGAGGCTGAGCGAGAAGCAGAAGATATACTACAAAACCATTGCAAGTTCCAAAGAAGTTTTCGTTGGGTTCCTTATGATCCATTTGGTTTTATCTGTGAAAAAAGAATGAAGAACAAGTCATCCCCTTACATTCACCTCAGGATTCCTGAAATAGAACAGTATGCCAATCAAGATGAATGGGTGGAAGAAACACTAGTTGAGGAAGAAAGTGAAGAAGACAAAATGAATAAAATTATGAAAGATATTGAGAAGAAGTATGACCTAGAATCTTGTGGTCAAGTGCAGGTACCTCACATTGGCACTTCTTCAGCAGGACATCTACAGTAGGGATTACAGGAAGGCAGTTCATCAATTGCAGCAGAGTCAAAAGGCAAAGGAAAGGAACCTGAAATACAGGTCATTGAAACTTTTATCATGGCAGAGAAACCTCAAACCTCCGGAGCACCAGATCAATCACAAGTTTCTCCCACTCAGGTAATTCATCCTGAAGTTTCAGAGTTGCAAACTCCATGCAATATGGAGATAGGCAAGAAAAGGCAGGTTCCAGATACTACTCCTCCCAAAGAATCCTCAGAACTACATCAAACTAAAAAGCAAAAACTCAATCCATCTCAGGAAGTGGAAATAATAGATGAGATGTTTGATGATGGTAGAGAAGATAGTCAACTAACTAGTTCTGTTAGTATGACACACACAGATCAGAAAGGAAAAGCTTTGCAAAAGAAGTTGAGTACCGAAGTATCTTCTTTTAAGCCACCAAAAACAGATACAGGTGATATAAAAAGAACTTTCATTAATATAAAGGCAAAGAATGATCCATTGAGAATGAAGGTATATGATCAATATCTGAAAATGGATCCACATAATCAGGAAAGGTTAATGTCAACATTTGACATTCAACAAGGCAAAATGGTGATGAGCCATTTCAAATCCAAGGTGCCCAAACCCATGACAGCAGCTGATTATATTAGAACAAATTTTGAGGTCCTGGCAAAAGACATTCATCCTTTGGACCAGATAGAGCTGCATAAACAAACTGGGGAAATGGTGTATTCCACTCTTACTAATAAAGCCATGGCAGCCCTAACGCTGCAAGATTCTTTAAATAACACAAGCGCCCAATTGCAAATTGAGAAGGCCTCTTCTCAGGCCAAAGATAACAGAATAAAGTCTCTGGAAGACATAATCATCAGCTTGGGTCACAACCCAAAAGATATCAAAAGCATTGAGGCACTAATTAAGAAGAAAGATGATGACATAGCTGCACTGAGAAAGAAGCTGAAATTGCCAGCCTCAAGACATCCCCAGACCCAAGAAGTTTTAAAGGGAAATTCACAGGAAGAGATAATGGAGTTGCTCTTAAAGATGACTGAGCAACTGACTGAAACATAGAAAGAATTGGAACAAGCTTTACAGGAAAAGGAAGCTATCATGCAGGCATCCATCACAGAAGCTACTACAACCACAGGTACTACAACAGCAAAGCAACAAACAGAGCCAGCGCAGGTAAACACTTCTGGTTTAAGTTCTGATGAGTTGACAAAGCAAATGGAAAGTTTAAAACTAAGAGTCACAGAACTTCAAACCACAAAATTGCAGTTAGAAAACTTGGAGCAGAAATATGATACATCTAAGAAGACAGTTGCTGATAATACCAGGGAAATTAAAAGGTTGGAAAGATTAGTTAAGGCTTTAGAAAAAGATCTTTCATTAGAAAATCCTTTGAAGGAAATAAATGAAATTCTTTGGGGTAATATAATTGAGTTAATAAAAAGTATTTGGCCCTCTATTCAAGCAATTTTTTAACAAAATGACTTGATTAAAGTAGCTCAGGAAGAAATAAACAGAACAAGAGATGAGTTAAGAGGTAGACCTGAGCAGGCCAATCAACTTATTCAATTTTTGAACACCAGAACGAAACAACAGCTTGCAGTACTAGGAATTGAAGACAGGACCGGCACTATTTTGATGATAAAAAGAGTTTTCATCAAAAGAACTTTTATGCAGAATTTAGAAAGGAAGTGTTCAGATATTTTGGCTGATATTAATGCTTTCAGAGAAAAATTTCCAGTTTTGTTGGACAGTGGGTTACCCAGTCCTATGCTCTCAGAAGACCAGATAATGGACTTGGAAACCTATGTTAAGAAAATAGATATCCATGCTCAAAATACAACTGCTTGTTCTATCAGTTTGCCAGAAACAACGTTGCCAACAGGGAGAAATCTCTATGACAGGTTGAAGAATTTATTTCATCTTGAACATGAAATAAAGTATTTGTTTCCTAATGAGCCCACTTTTTACAAACTCACAGAGGCCGATGAGACATTGAGAAAACTTAAAAGGATTATGATACCAGAATATCAATGGTGGAATGACCTATTGGAAATTCTATGAAAATTATCTTCAGGATGAGAATTTTATCTTTTTACTATTATGTGAAAGATAAAAATGAGCACAGATGAAAGAGTATCAGTTACACAGGTTAAAGAGTATCCATAGAAACAAAGAGTGTCAAACAAGCTAAAGAATTACTCAAAGGGACAGCTTCGAGCCCTATTTCAGCATTTACCTCCAGCACATTAGCAAAATGAGGAAACAACACACCAGCAACTGCATTTTATTCTATCTACGAGACCATCTGTCTCCTTTTTTATTGTAACTTATCTAATAGTCACCCTAGATTATTGGCTAGGTTAGTGTAAGATTTTTTCAATTATTTCTTGTATAAATAAACCCTCAAAGAGAGTATTGAGGGTGGATTCTATTACTTTGCTGTAACCTTGAGATTTTCGGAATAAAAAGCATTTTGGAGAAATTTATTCGTGGCTTACTGGATGACGATTTGAAGCTCAGGACTTTTTGCAGGATTCATGTGTTGGACTGCAGTTCAATAAGTCTTTCTACCCTTTGTCTTAAGTTTTATATCAGTTTATAATATCATTATGTCCGTTTCTGAATAATTTACATAAAGGATTGAATCCGAATTTACTTAATTGTACTCTGATTTCAGATGTGATTGTTCTTAATGTTTTCCTCTAAATTGGTTATAAGCATGAATTCTTAAATGCTCTTGCTTTACTAATTTAAACAGTGTTGATTACTATAATAAAGAATTCTTCATTTCTCTTTGTTTGTAGTCATCTCATTTCTTTCTTTTGAACATGGTGAAAGATTCTTAGCTACCTTTCATCCCTTCAAAATCATCCCATCCACTTTAAATTTTAAGGATTGTTCTCTGTCTAGCTATCTTGCCCTGTAAAGCCATCTTGTGCGTAGAATAGAAATCCGGTAAAGCCATCCTTTGACTCCATAGCCCAATGGACTGAAAGCCCTCAACCTTGCCCTTAGTTTGTGGATTCCACCATTTTCCCAAAACAAACTCTTGAATCTATAACTAGCCTAAAACCTTCCAAGAACAAAGATAAATCATAAAGAGAGGGCCCTCTCTGGATGCAGATTGGCTAGATTCTGCATCTAAAAGGTTGGTTTGTGGTTACCTCGGGTATACTTTCCTCTTACACAACTTCTGGGAAAACCTGAGTGATAACATAGTGGCGACCATACTGGGGATCTGAATCATCTTTATTTGTTAATATTGTTCACTTATAAGCTATAGACAGAGTCTGAAGATCAGCCAGGTAGCCTTTGAAATTGCTTTTGCGTTGCAATTTCAAAAGTAAATAAATGCTGCTTCAGTCTATCTCTGATTTAGCTTATATACTGAACCTTAGTTTCAAAATGTTTAATCAGACTCTCTAGTTTAATAAATCTTTGAGAAAGTTTCAATCACAAATCATTATTTCTTGAAGTATTTATAGAAGTTGTATTTATTTTTCAATTAAAACCATAAATCCAAAAACACTTAGTCTAAGAAAACTGGCTTCAGAAAGGATTCGTCATACTAGGTCAAATCCTGACCCTAACCCACCAACGATATTTGAAAATCCAAATCTGATTCCTAGGATTCTTAGGAGACAAGGAAGTCAAGAAAGTTCTGAAAGAGGAAGTCAAGAGAGTTCTGGAAGTTCCAGACCTCTTTCTAGATCACAGTCTTGCCCTGTCAAGATAATATATTTTGACGAAATCCCTTTTGATGAACGATTTGAAACATCCTTATTTGTAAATTTTTCTGAAACTGAATTATCCATATTAGTTTCAGATCCATTGTTTTTTGAAGATTTACAATTCAGATTTGTTTCATATCACCTTGATCGACAGTTACAAGACTCCATTCAATCTGAACAAACCTTTGAAGAAAGTTCAAACATCTCTGTAATTACCGAAGCTTCTCCAAGTTCAGTTACTTTCTCTCAAGCTTTTCAAACACCTGTCACCCCTTCTACTCCTCCATCTCCTCCTGCCAGACCATCAACTCCTGTTACCCCACTATATCTTCCAATGGCCAATCGATACGCCCCTTTACAGTTACCAGCCAACGCTGCTGCTTTGCCCCAAGATTACCAGAGTAAGATCACACCTTTTGATGGATCAGGTACTTATACAGCTCAACAACATACTAAAAGAATGACAGATTACTTTGAGTTCTATGAAATTGACACTGATGATGTCCGAATGAGAATTTTCGTTCAGAGTCTTACTGGAGAAGTTAGGACATGGTTTAGGGCCCTTGCTCCAAATAGTATTGCTGATTTACCAGCTTTATATAGGGAATTTTTGAACATATTGGAGAAGAAGAAAGATCCTCTTCAGATCCTATCAGAATTCGAAAAATTAAGAAGAAGACCTAACGAAACAGTACAAGATTACATCATTAGATTCAATGAAGCATATAGCGCTGTTCCCCAGAACCTCAGACCCCCACCTGACTCTGTATTGGTTAAATTTCCAGATGGTTTTGACTCCAACATAGCTTATTCACTCAGGAAAAGAGCTCCCCAGACACTAGAGGAAATGCAAAGCATAGTAGTGAGTGTAGAAGCAAATCTGATAGAAAAACGAGCCAGAGCTAGGGCAGAAAGAATAATGCCTCTGAATGATGAACCTTCAGCTTTTGAAAAGAAGCTGGATGCAATCATTAAAGGTATGGAAAGATTAGGAGACAGAGTGGAAACAATCGAAAGAAAATCTACTCGTGATAATATTGTAAGAAACCCAAACTTTAGAAGAAATCAGAACCAAAATATTGGAAAGAATGTCCCTGACCAAAATATTAGGCCACCTTTCCAAGAAAACTTTGTTGAAGGTTCAACTTCTGAAGAACCTACAGAATATGTAGAAATAAACAATGTAACTGATGACAAAAATGAACCAGAAGTTTTCCTATCCCAGGATGATCAAGAGAATCACATCCTTGAAACATTCCAAACTCATTCAGGTGAGACTTTTGATTTTAAGGAAGGCTATGACATAGCAATTTATGAGGTTCATAAACAATACAATTTGAGAAGCAAGCGGATCGATGTGCCAGAGAATAGCAAACAGAAAACTGCAAAACAAAATGTCAAAGGTAAAGTTAACATCCCTCCTGTACAAAACATTCCCCGTGTACAAATTCTGTCTAGGACAACTCCTAACCCTTCAAATCCAATAATTGAAGATGTGTCTGACAACCAACCAAACAATAAACAACAATCTAATACTTTTCCTCTTGTAGGAAACATAGAAGAAACAGTAGAAGTTAGTTCAGATACCCCTTCAAAACAAAATTTCATTCATGAAAAAGAGAAAAACATTGGAAGACCCAAAAAATAGAGAAAACACAACTATGCAAAACACTAAAACTCAAACAGAAAAACCTTTCAATCTAGAGGCTGAAATAGGCAAACTAAAGATAGTTGTTCCTTTATCAGAATTGGCTAAACATGATGTCTATAGAAGTCAAATTACCAAGTCCCTAAACATTAACATTACTGGATTGGATGATTCAGTAAATATTCTTGATGATCAACCCAAAATTCTTTTTGGCCCCGAGGTAAATGGCAAACTAGAAAGTGGAGGAACTCCTCCATTTTATGTAAGCCTGAATGTTCATGACAAGATACTCCATAATGCAATGCTTGATTCTGGAGCATCTCACAATTTGATGCCAAAAGCAGTAATGGAAAGATTAAATCTAGATATTACCAGACCGTATAAAGATTTGTTTTCTTTTGATTCTAGTCAGGTAAAATGTTTAGGTTTGATTAAAGATTTGTGTGTTACTTTGGTACAGTACCCTGCTAAATCTGTTTTGATGGATATAGTAGTGGCAGATATTCCCCCTAAATATGGTATGTTATTGTCTAGATCTTGGGGTGCTAAACTTGGAGGGTCTATTCAACTAGACATGTCATATGCAACTATTTCAGTATTTGGTCGGCCTAAAAGACTTTACAGAGAGACATTGATGAAATATTTAGTCAGTAGCCATGAGAAGCCTGAAAACTTCCCTGTTTACTCTATACATTCTGATATGGACTCTTTTATTTTATAAAATGCTGAGTTAGATCTCCCTACCGAAATAGAAGCTCCGGAATTGGAAACCACAAACAAAACTACTGTTAAAATTGAAGAAATCTCTAAAAACAAAGAAACACCAGATGATCAAGAAATACCAGAAGAAACTAAACAACTAGCTCCTGTCAAGAAACATTTTAAAACAATTGATGAGGATTATGAACATGAAATTCTGTGGCATTTGGAATTTGATGGCTCGGTAAACAAATTAGGAGCAGGAGCTGGGATTTGGTTACATAATGTTGAAAATAATCATGCTGAGGGTCATGCTTATAGGTTGAATTTCAAATGCACTAATAACATGGCAGAGTACGAAGCTCTTTTGTTAGGGCTTAAACATGTCAAGAAGTTAGGAGCTATTAGGGTATCAATCATAGGAGACTCCGAGCTAATTATTCAACAAATTAAAGGAGAATGTTCAACAAAAGACATGAGATTGAAACAATACAGAGAAACAGTTGTGGAAATTCTCAATACATTTCTACAAGCTCAACTTGCCAAGATTCCTAGGAAACAAAATTTGCATGCTCACAGTCTCGCAATGTTCACTAGCACATGTAAGTTATCTTTTGATCCTAATCATCAGTTTTCAGCTGAGATTAGACATAGGCCTGCGATACCGGACAATCTTTTGAATTGGCAAGTATTTGTAAATAATAATCAAATCAATAGTTTTTTGACACTTCAAAATGAGTTTTCTAACTGTAATATAGATGAAGACATAACTATTGATGAATCTGATCAAGAAAAAGAACAAAAAATAGAAATTTCAAGAGAAAATGAAATTCATATGTTGCACCCAACCACATTCACAGAAAAAGACATGCAGAATTTGAAACACATGGAATCTGATGAGATCATAGAAGATGAGACAGAAATCATCAATTTAAAAGATAATTATTTGCCCAAAAGATTAACTCCTTTGGAAGATCTTTTTGACTCAAATGATATTCCATTTAGACCTAAAATGGAACATGTTAAAACTGATATGGAAGAATGCAACTTAGGAACCCCAGAAAATCCCAAAATGGTTAAATTGTCCAAATCTCTGCCAAAAGATCAAAAGGTTAAATATGTTGAACTATTAAGAGAATTCCAGGATGTTTTTGCCTGGAGTTATGAAGATCTGAAATCGTATGATACATCCATCATTCAACACACTATACCTTTGAAACCAGATCAGAAACCTTTCAAACAAAAGCTTAGAAGAATAAATCCTGTTTTATTACCTTCAATTGAAAAGGAAATCAAAAGAATGTTTGAAGCAGGGATTATAGCTCCTATCAGATTCTCAGAATGGGTTTCTAACCTAGTACCAACTAGGAAGAAAACAGGAGAAATTAGACTGTGTGTTGATCTAAGAAATTTGAATAAAGTTTCGTTAAAAGATAACTATCCTTTACAAAAAATGGACCATATTCTTCAAAGGGTAGTAGGATCTTCTAGGATATCTCTATTGGATGGATTTTCAGGGTACAACCAGATTCCGGTTCATCCTGATGATCAGGATAAAACAGCATTTACAACACCATGGGGTACGTTTAAATATGTCAAAATGCCATTTGGGCTCAAGAATGCAGGAGCTACATTTCAAAGAGCAATGGATATTGCTTTTGCTAAAGAGATACATGATTTTCTGGTTATTTATCTAGATGATTTAACTGTTTTTTTCTAAAACAGATCAAGAACATCTAGATCATTTAAGGCAAGTCTTTATAAAGTGCAGAAAATATGGAATTTCTTTAAACCCCAAAAAGTCATTATTTGGTTTGGAAGAAGGAAAGCTCTTAGGGCACATTATTTCTAAAGATGGCATTAGGATTGATCCAGAAAGAATACAAGCAATTTTACAGATACCTCATCCTAGAAACATAAAAGAGTTGCAAGCATTCATAGGAAAAATTAATTTCTTGAGAAGATTCATTTCTAGTTTAGCTGAATTACTTAGATTGCTTACTAACATGTTGAGGAAAGATTCAAGCATTGACTGGACTGTAGAAGCCAAGCAATCATTCGAAGAAATCAAAATGGCTTTAACACGAACACCAGTTCTTACCAGTCCCAAATTTGACAGAGATTTCATTATTTTTTCATTCGCTTTTGAACATACAATTGCAGTTGTTTTACTACAAAAAGATGACCAGGGATGTGAAAAACCAATTGCCTTTTTTAGTAAAGCACTTAGAGATGCATCTTTGAAATACAATATCATGGAGAAACAAGCTTTTGCATTGGTGAAAGCAATTAAAGATTTCAGAGTTTACATATTATATTCTCATGTGATAGCTTATGTGCCTAATGCTGTAGTTAAAGACATCTTGACTCAAGATGGCATTGAAGGCAAAAGAGGTAAGTGGATAGCTACCATTTTGGAATATGATATTGAAATTAAACCAACTAAACTCATAAAAGGTCAAGGTTTAGCTCAACTTATGACTGAAACTAATGGCCAAGCCTTAGACATTAACGAACTGGATGACGAACAGGAGATGGCGACTCCACAGATCAGTCAAGCTTTCTTAGATTCACCCTGGTACACTGATATCATTCATGTTTTATTAAACCTGCAAGCTCCTCCAGGGTTGTCCAGAACCAAACGAAGATTTTTGAAAATGACATCTTTAAAATATTGTATTTTAGATGACACTCTATTTTGGAAAAATCATGAAGGAATCTTATTGAATTGTCTATTAAAAGATGAAACTGATAAAGTTCTCAATGAATTTCATGCAGGGGATTGTGGAGGACATCTCTACTGGAAATGAATTGCGGACAAAATCTTAAGGGCTGGTTTTTACTAGCCAACCTTATTTTCTGATGTTAAGAAATTTGTAACAACTTGTCATAAGTGTCAGATCTTTGAGGGTAAAAGAAAGTTGTTACCTTTGCCATTAAAACCAATTTCCATAGAAAGACCTTTTCAACAATGGGGATTAGATTTTATTGGAGAAATCCATCCCCCTTCTTCCGGGCAACACAGATGGATTCTTATTGCTACAGACTACTTCACTAAGTGGATTGAAGCTATCCCATGCAGACAGGCCAATGATTCTGTGATTATAGGGTTTTTTGAAACCAATATACTTTCAAGATTTGGCTGTCCAAAAAAGATTATAACAGATAATGCTGCTGCATTTAAGTCAAAGAAAATGATTAGTTTCTGTAGTAAATATCATATTACTTTAGGCCATTCAACAGCTTATTACCCTCAGGGTAATGGACTGGCAGAACCCTCCAATAAAAGCCTTATTAATATCATTAAAAAATTATTGGAAGAAAATAAAAAGAACCGGCATAAGAAACTTACTAATGCATTATGGGCAGACAGACTTACAACTAAGAAATCAATTGGGACTAGTCCATATGAGTTAGTTTATGGTCTTGAAGCAAGATTCCCATCCTCTTTAGGAATTCCTGTTATGAAATTACTTCAGGAGGCTCAAGTGGAACCAAATGACATTCAGAGAAGAATTAATCAAACAATCCACTTGCAGCAAACCAGAGAAGAAGTATACCAACGATCTCAAGTCTTGCAGGAAAAGTTAAAGAAAATGTTTGACAGAAGAACTAAAGCAGAATATTTTCAACTAGGAGACAAAGTCCTAAGATGGGATTCCAGAAGGGAAGAGAAAGGGAAACATGGAAAATTTGATTTCTTGTGGAAATGGCCTTATATCATTCATGCCTTGCAGGGAAACAACACATACTTTTTGAAGGATTTGGACAATTCAGAAGCTGAAGAAGGACCAGTAAATGGTCGAATGATGAAGCACTATTTTGCTCCTATTTACTAGGATGTTTTGATTTTCCTAACTTGTACATAATATATCCTTTTCTAATGCAGTTTTGATTGGATGGTGACTTCTTGGAGTTGAAGCCCGAAGTGAAGGCCCTAAGCTTCAAAAGTTTCACTATCATATGTACAATAAAGCTACCAGAAGAAGGAGATTACATAGTTCAGTTTGAAGACATGTTTAGGCATCTGATCTGTTGTTCTTGACTTTCCACAAGGAAAAGCCATCCCCAAGTGGAGCCAGTGTTAGACTCCTATACCAATAGGTGTCATTTTTCATGATTGTCTTGATTGAACTATGGAATATGTTCAAACCTTTTTCTTGGACAAAGGTGTTCCATATTCTTGAAAAACCAAAAAATCAAAAAATTTAAAAAATGTAAAGAGGGTATACCCTAAAAGAAAAATCAAAGGGTAAAAGTAATAAAAATGGCCAAAAAGTAAAGGAAATGAACCCCATCAAAAACAAAGGCCAAGGAAAGTGTGCAAGTCTAAATGCCACTACTTTTTACTCTGATATAATAAACAAATTGTGTGCAGCTTGTCAAACTTTTGCCACAATTTATGAAGAGTCAAACTGTTTAAACTTGACTCATTCATTTTCAATTTCATGTTGTAGAATAGAGAATAAATATCTGACCAAACAGTTTAATCTTGGCAGATAAGTAGATAGGTAGAGTTAATAAGAGGTGCTCAACAGTCTAATCTGAGCCCTTGGATGTAATAAGGGTAGAATTAGATAGATTTTCCTTCTAAAAGAAAAGAAGATTGATAAGGGTTTGCAAGTCCAAATGCACCCTAATAAAGGAGAAAAATGGTAGTGTAAAGTAGATAGGGTAGGTAGATGGTGTTGCAAAGTTTCATGTGATGAATGATGGTGCTAAAAATGTTTGATCTTTTACCTTCATCACAAGTACTGAAGCAAAAAAAAAAATACATTGGAAAATTCAAAGAAAGCAAAGTCAAAATCATTAACTTCCCACATCACTTTTTCCCTAAGTTTTTACTAATTTACCCAAAGTGCTAAGGTATTTGGAGATCAAAGGGGCTCAAGGCATTTCCTTGACTTTTGGAGGGACCGGACCCTCGGCCTGATGATCAAAAAGACCTAAGTACTTGAAGTTATCCATTATAATTCACTTTCAATCATTTCCTAAGTAAAATCCCATTTTGCTTAGGAAAATCATGCAAACTTCCATAAAAATCCCTCAAAATAACTTACTATTCTAAGTTTAAGTGTTGAAGATGATATATTGTAATTTACTTCAGAAATTGTGACTTTCTTAGATGTACAAAGTATTTTGAGTTCCCTTGTCCCTTTGTCATATTAATGTTTAACTCTAGTTATTAAATCCCTAGTGAAAATCTTTTATCCTAAGTATATAACTCCTTTTATATAAATATCCAAAAAACCCATCTTATTATAAAGTTTAGCCAAAGTATTTATTTCCCAATTAATCATTAAAAACCCACATTATATGCCCTTTGGCTAAATATATCATTATATAATAGTCCCGCCCCTTATGGTAGTTAAATTGATTTAATTGATTACCATATAATAAGAAGTATCGAAAAAACATTTAAACATATAATTTTATATGTTTGAAAGAAAAATGAATAATGCCGAAGTTTTGATTTAAATTAAAAAAATCGAAAAAAACCCCCATGCCACCGTGGCCCATCCACTTGGCATCCCACCCGACAATTTAACTATAATCGAAACCCCGCTGCAACCCCAATTTTCATTATACCATGGGATTAATTAATTATCAGAATTAATTGATAACCACTCCCTCCGCCTATTAAAACGCCCTCGGGATGTTTAATTAAGTTAAAACCCCGCCGGGCCCGCACGACAAACCCCCGCTTACTCCACGTCCCTTCCCACCGTCCGATCTCCCGCTACGAGATCTACCGCTAGCATTCATTCCGCTACCCATCCGATACCCGAATGATAATGCGCGGGGGCACGGTGGTTTTGAAACCGCCCTCCGTCCACGTGTCAATGCCCCAATGGAATCGCTGCCCTCGCGTTTAAAACCTCCATTGCTCATAAGCGGTGCGGGGATTACCGCTTACCGCCCGACCCCTGCACACGTCACCCCGTACTGAAATGACGTCATTCCTTGAAAAAATAAAAATCCCTTTTAACTTGTAAATAAAACAAATTTCGTGTTTTTTCCCGTCATTTTCATTACTGAAAGCGACTGCGCCTTCCGCTGCAAAATTGAAATTTTCACTGAAATCTACTGTTATATCCGATTTCGCTCCAGAATTCCGCTGGACCAGTGTTCAAGCATCCTCTTGCCACCGCCTGATACCTGTTAAAACCCAGTTTGCCTCCAAGAACAGGTATTTATTCTATTGCGCTCTGAACTTCAAAAGAAACTCTGTTTTCCTTGTTTTCCACTGGATTAGTGATTAAATCTTATCGCTAAGATCATTCCCTGAGGTTTAAAACTGTGAATTGTTCCCCTGAAACTGCAATTGTGCTAATTTCCTTCATTTAAACTGAAATCGCGCCCCGGCTTGTAAAGAAAACCCAGAAACTTCCATTTTGAACCCACAAGAACCAAAATGGAAGCCCCGGCAGCCTTGAATGTAACTCCATTGAATGCCCCCCACAGAGAGTTAGAATATTTGCCCTTAGTGGATAAAGATTTTCAGATTAAAGACTTGCATTTTGATGAAAGCCCCCTTCTGAGTTATTGTCACTGCAGAGACGATTATTCGAAGGGGCAAGATGTCATTAGGTTGTGGGAATCCAATCTCCCGAGATATCTCATCCCCTCAGTCATTACTTTCCCAGAAATTATCCACTATTGCCATTCTAACTATAATCCCACTCAAAGAGCTGTAATATCCCCTGACCAGAGTGTTCTTTTCCCCATTACTCCCCAGGCTATCAATGCAATGCTACATTTTGAACCAGATCAAGAATTAGCACCTTTGTCTATGGAAGAACTGATTGAAAAGTCTAATCAGTTGACCCCAGAAAAATTGGAGTCCATTTGCCAGAATTTTATGTTGCCTGAACATCAACCTAAGGGACCTCCTCCCTATGGTTTTTATTATTTCACTAAGTTGGGAAGGCTCATCCTAAATATGATATCTTTTGTCTTAGGTTTCAATACAAGTGAATATGTTGATGAAATAACACTGGTTTTGTTGTCTATCTTTACTCTTGGGCAACCTCCTGTAGTAAAATATGACTTTGCATCTTTCATAGCCAATAAAATCCACGACCAGTTCATGAGGCTAGATGATGAGAAAGTGTTTAAATATTCCTCAGTTATTTATCATCTCATTATCTATTATCAATCAGAAAAGTTCCCTTTCCCTGTTAAAAAGCTTGATGCTAAGGAAAACCCTAGGTCAGTTATATTTTGGTCTCCCATAATTCACTCTTCCTACGATTCTCCCTATTCCTATGCTGAGTTCATCGATCTTTTTGTATATCCTGCAACTACCTTGTTGACAGGAATTCCTCCTCCAAGGCTCAGTAATGAAATCAAGAAGACCTTGCAGCTTTCAAGAACATATAAAGTTGGAGACTGGTATTTATATCAAAACCATTCAGTCATCAGAATCTATGGATGTGAATTGCATCCATTCAAGTTGCCAAGATATGTGCCCATGAGACTTTTTGCCTTGGAATATTTCAGGCAAATGAGTAATTCAGATGTGATTCATTTTTGTAGTGTAAAAAAGAAAGCCCAACTGAGGATTAAAAGTCAATTAGGTCCCTTCATATGCAACTCTAGGGATGCTGAGCGAGAAGCAGAAGTTATACTGCAAAACCACTGCAAGTTCCAAAGAAGTTTTCGTTGGGTTCCTTATGATCCATTTGGTTTTATCTGTGAAAAAAGAATAAAGAACAAATCATCCCCTTACATGCACCACAAGATTCCTGAAATAGAACAATATGCCAATCAAGATGAATGGGTGGAAGAAACACTAGTTGAAGAAGAAAGTGAAGAAGACAAAATGAACAAAATTATGAAAGATCTTGAGAAGAAGTATGACCTAGAATCTTGTGGTCAAGTGCAGGTACCTCACATTGGCACTTCTTCAACAGCAAATCTACAGCAGAGATTACAGGAAGGCATTTCATCAGTTGCAGCGGATTCAAAAGGCAAAGGAAAGGAACCTGAAATACAGGTCATTGAAACTTTAGTCATGGCAGAGAA
This sequence comes from Pinus albicaulis, assembly GCA_034641835.2. Classification (NCBI taxonomy): domain Eukaryota; kingdom Viridiplantae; phylum Streptophyta; class Pinopsida; order Pinales; family Pinaceae; genus Pinus; species Pinus albicaulis. Next base: position 91,953,032 of record CM076575.1, read on the forward strand.
ACCTCAAACCTCCAGAGCACCTGATCAAACACAAGTTTCTCCCATTCAAGTAAATCATCCTGAAGTTTCAGGATTACAAACTCCATCCAATGTAGAAATGAGCAAGAAAAGGCATGTTCCAGATACTACTCCTCCCAAAGAGTCCTCAGAGATACATCAAGCCAAAAAACAGAAACCAGATCCACTTCCAGATGTGGAAATCATAGATGAGATGTTTGATGATGGAAGAGAAGATAGTCAACTAACTGGCTCTGTTAGTATGACACACACAGATCAGAAAGGAAAAGCTTTGCAAAAGCAATTGAGCACTAAAGTTTCTTCTTTTAGGCCACCAAAAATAGATACAGGGGATATAAAAAGAAATTTCATTAATATAAAGGCAAAGAATGATCCATTGAGAATGAAAGCATATGATCAATATTTGAAAATGGCTCCACATAATCAGGAAAGGTTAATGTTAGCATTTGACATTTCACAAGGCAAAATGATGATGAGCCACTTCAAGTCCAAGGTGTCAAAACCCATGACAATAGCTGATTATATTAGAACAAATTTTGAGGTCCTGGCAAAGGAAATTCATCCTTTGGACCAGATAGAGCTGCATAAACAAACTGGGGAAATGGTCTATTCCACTCTTACTGATAAGGCCATGGCAGCCCTAAGGCTGCAAGATTCTTTAAATAAGACAAGCACCCAATTTCAAATTGAAAAGGCCTCTTCTCAGGCCAAAGATAACAGAATAAAGTCTCTGGAAGACATAATCATCAGCTTGGGTCACAACCCTAAAGATATTAAAAGTATTGAGGCACTGATTAAGAAGAAAGATGATGACATAGCTGCATTGAGAAAGCAGCTAAAATTGCCAGCCTCAAGACATCCCCAGACCCAAGATGTTTTGAAGGGGAATTCAAAAGAAGAGGTAATGGAGTTGCTCTTAAAGATGACTGAGCGACTGGGTGAAACAGAGAAAGAATTGGAACAAGCTTTACAGGAAAAGGAAGCTATCATGCAGGCATCCATGACAGAAGCTACTACAACCACAGGTACTACAACAACAAAGCAACAAACAGAGTCAGTGCAGGTAAACACTTCTGGTTTAAGTTCTGATGAGTTGACAAAGCAAATGGAATGTTTAAAACTAAAAGTCACAGAACTTCAAACCACAAAATTGCAGTTAGAAAATTTGGAACAGAAATATGATACATCTAAGAAAACAGTTGCTGATAATACCAGGGAAATTAAAAGGTTGGAAAGATTAGTTAAGGCTTTAGAAAAAGATCTTTCATTAGAAAAGCCTTTGAGGGAAATAAATGAAATTCTTTGGGGTAATATAATTGAGTTAATAAAAAGTATTTGGCCCTCTGTTCAAGCAATTTTTGAACAAAATGACTTGATTAAAGTAGCTCAAGAAGAAATAAACAGAACAAGAGATGAATTAAGAGGCAGAGCTGAGCAGGCCAATCAACTTATTCAATTTTTGAACACCCGGACTAAGCAACAGCTTGCAGTATTAGGAATTGAGGACAGGACCGGCACTATTTTGGAGATAAAAAGAGTTTTCATCAAAAGAACTTTTATGCAGAATTTGGAAAGGAAGTGCTCAGATATTTTGGCTGATATTAATACTTTCAGAGGAAAATTTCAGGTTTTGTTGGACAGTGGGTTACCTAGTCCTATGCTCTCAGAGGACCAGATAATGGACCTGGAAACCTATGTCAAGAAAATAGATATCCATGCTCATAATACAGCTGCTCATTCTATCAGTTTTCCAGAAGCAACGTTGCCAACAGGGAGAAATATCTATGACAGGTTGAAGAATTTATTTCATCTTGAACATGAAATAAAGTATTTGTTCCCTAATCAGCCCACTTTTTACAAACTCACAGAGGCTGATGAAACGTTGAGAAAACTTAAAAGAACCATAATAGCAGAAGATCAATGGTGGAACAACTTATTAAAAATTCT